>CAUYPK010064988.1:0-14417 GCA_963574355.1 Loris lydekkerianus
GTGACTGGGAAAATGCCAGGAAGGCTATGTTGAATATTGGGATGAAAATGTGTCAAATGGTTTATGAAGCTAGTATATGATGCCCCATGATCATATCAATGTACACAGCTATGATTTAATAAAAAAAAAAAAAAAAAAGAGAATGGAAAGAGAGGAAGTTAACAACATAATGGGACATCTCAAGCAACTGGAAAAGGAAGAACATTCCAACCTCAAACCCAGTAGAAGAAAATAAATAACCACAACTAGAGCAGAATTAAATGAAATTGAAAACAAAATAATTATACAACAGATCAATAAATCAAAAAGTTGTTTTTTTGAAAAGGTCAATAAAATAGATAAGCCTTTGGCTAACCTACACAGGAAACAGAGTAAAATCTCTAATTTCATCAATCAGAAATGACAAAGGCAAAATAACAAGAGATTCCTTAGAAATTCAAAAAATCGATCCTTACCACACATTGAAAAACAATCCTCTGGACCCTCCCGGACCTCCAAAAGAGCTGCGCTGGGATCTGTGTTTGGCACCCTCACATCTCCAGAAGAGCTGCATTGGTACCCGTGATCAGCACCCTCCCAGACTCCAGAAGAGCTGCACTGAGACCCCCTATCGGCACCCTTCCAGACCTCTGGAAGAGCCATGCTGGGATGTGCAATCAGCACCCTCCCATCTCTGGAAGAGGTGCTCTGGGACCTGTGATTGGCACCCTCCCGGACCTCCAGAAGAGCTGTGCTGAGACCCATGATCGGCCTCACCCCGGACGTCCTGAAGAGCTGTGCTGAGACCCGTGATCGGCACCCTCCCACCTTCAGAAGACCTGAACCAGGACCCGTTATCAGCATCCTCCCAGACCCCAGTAAGAGCTGCACTGGGACCCTCCTGGACCGTGGAAGAGCTGCGCAGGGAACCGTGATCTGCACACTCCATGACCTCTGGAAGAGCTGCGACAGGACCTTCCTGGACCTCAGTAAGAGCTGCACCATGACCCGCACTCAGCACGCCCTCGGACCCTGATCAGAGCTGTGCCTGGACACACCTGGACCTCTGTAAGAGCTGCGCCTGCAGGACCCCAGTAAGACCTGCACCTGGACCTGTTATCCCACTCGCTGTGCCTCCCTATGGCCTGACCAGGAACTCCAGGAGCCTTGCAACCCTGCATCCTCCCTCCTTTATCCTCCCTGCCTACACACTGCTCACTGGTCTGCCAGGGACTACGGTAGCCGTGTGCTATAAGGAGCCCTCCCTGCCACTGTGCAGAGCCTTTTTCCATGCCAGAGACTGCTGGAGCCTTGGGCCCTCTGTGCCAAAGTCATTGAGTGCCAGGCACGCCCAGAACTGTGTGCACCACCCCCCGCCCTGTTGCTGGATCCGGGGGTGTCTCACACTGGAGCTGCTTCCACAGCCAGAAATCCGTGGATGGGGCAATCCCAGAAGAGCTACACAGGGTCACTCTCTACAAAGATCCAGCAACTATAGAGTGATCCCCCTGGGTCTAATCACGGAGACACACCACCCCAACTCTGAGGACGGCCAGAGGCAATGGTGAAAAATAATCATGAGATGAAATCAAAGGAAAAATTCTGGCAATATGAATAATCAGAGTAGATCAACTTCTCCAAGAAACAATGGGGCAGACACAGCACAAGATCTCATGCACAAATAGCTGAGATGTCAGAAATTGAATTCAGAATCTGGATAGCAAATAAGATCGAAATAAAATTCAAAGCAGCAACCCTAAAGATGTCTCAAGAATTCAATGAATTCAAATAACATATGACCAAAGATTTTGACACATTGAGACAAGAAGTTGCAGCCCTCAAAGATCTGAGAGACACAGTAGAATCCCTCAGGAACCACATGGAGCCAGCAGAAGAAAGTACTTCTGACATTGAAGGCAAAGCTTTGGAACACTTCCAAACTCTCAGAGAGGAAGAGAAATGGAGGGCAAAAACAGATCACTCTCAGAGAGCTCTGGGATAATGAGAAGAAAACAATATCCATCTTATAGGAATCCACGAAAGCGATGAAGTGGCTTCACAAGGCACAGAGTCTCTTCTTCATGAGATTATGAAAGAGAACTTTCCAGGCATAACAAGAGATTCTGAATTTCAGATAGCTGACAGTTTCAGAACTCCAGCATGACTCCACCCAAATAAGACATACCCAGACACATCATAATCAATTTTATTAAAGTTAATATGAAGAAGAAAATTCTGAAAGCAGCCAGAAAAAAGAAAACCATCACCTACAAGGGAAAGAATATTAGAATAACTGCAAATCTCTCTGCTGAAACCTTTCAAGCTAGAAGAGGATAGTCATTGACTTTTAATCTTCAAAAACAAAATAACTTTCAACCCACTATCCTGTACCCAGCTAAACTGAGTTTCTTTTATGATGGAGAAATTAAATATTTTGATGACATTCACATGTTGAAGAAATTTTCCACAACTAAACAAGCTCTCAAGAATATTCTCAGACCTATCCTCCATAATGACCAGCATAATCCTCCACCACAAATGTAAACCCACCCAGAAAATTTTGATCAAATTCCAACTTCCACAGTCACAAAAGGATTAAAAATGACCACCAGATTCTCAAAAGGCATATCAATATTCTCAATTAATGTGAAAGTTTTAAATTGTCCTCTCAATAGGCACAGGTTGGCTGATTGGATACAAAAACTCAAGCCAGATATCTGTTGCATAGAAGAATCTCATCTTACATTAAAAGACAAATATAGACTCAAGGTGAAGAGATAGTCTTCTATACTCCAGGCAAATGGAAAGGAGAAAAAAGCAGGAGTTGCAATCCTATTCAAAGATGCAATAGGCTTTAAACCAATCAAAACAAGGAAGGATAGGGATGTACACATACTATTTGTTAAAGGTAATACTCAATATGATCAGATTTCAATTATTAATATTTATGCACCCAACCAGAATGCACCTTAATTTATAAGAGAAACTCTAACAGACATGAGCAACTGGATTTCCACAAGTTTTATAGTAGTTGGAGATTTTAACATTCCTTTAGCAGTGCTGGATAGATCCTCCAAAAAGAAGCAAAGCAAAGAAATTTTAGATTTAAACTTAACCATTCAACATCTGGAATTAACAGACATATACAGAACATTTCATCCCAACAAAACTGAATACACATCCTTCTCATCAGCCCACGGAACATACTCCAAAATCGACCATAACCTGGGCCACAAATCTAACCTCAGCAAATTTAAAAAAAAAAAAAAATAGAAATTATTCCTTGCATCTTCTTAGACCATCATCGGATAAAAGTTGAACTCAATAACAACAGGAATATGCATACTCATACAATAACATGGAAGTTAAACAACCTTACACTGAATGATATGTAGGTCAGAGTTGATATTAAGAAGGAAATTGCCACATTTTTGGAACAAAACAACAATGAAAACATGAATTATCAGAACCTCTGGGATACTGTAAATTCAATCCTAAGAGGGAAATTTATAGCATTGCAAGCTTTCCTCAAAAAAACCAAAAGAGAAGTTAATAACTTAATGGGACATCTCAAGCAACTGGAGAAAGAAGAACATTCCAACCCCATACTCAGCCAAAGAAAAGAAATAACCAAAATTAGAGGAGAATTAAATGAAATTAAAAACAAAAGAATTTACAACAGGTCAATAAATCCAAAAGTTGGTTTTTTGAAAAGGTCAATAAAACAGATAAACCTTGGCCAACCTAAGTATGAAACAAAGTGTAAAATTTCTAATTTCATCAATAAGAAATGGTAAAGATGAAATAGAAACAGACCCACAGAAATTCAAAAAAAATTTTAACAAATATTACAAGAAACTTTACTCTCAGAAATATGAAAATCTGAAAGAAATTGACCAATACTTGGAAGTATGCCACCTACCAAAACTTAGCCAGAACGAAGTAGAAATGTTGAACAAGCCTACATCAAGTTCTGAAATAGTGTCAAATATACAAAATCTCCCTAAAAAGAAAAGCCCAGGAACAGATGGCGTTACGTCAGAATTCTACCAAACCTTTAAATAAGAACTAGTACCTATACCACTAAACCTCTTCCAAAATATAGAAAAAGAAGGAATACTACCCAACACATTCTACAAAGCAAACATCACCTTGATCCCCAAACCAGGGAAAGAACCAACAAGGAAAGAAAATTATACATTAATATCACTAATGAATATTGATGTAAAAATATTCATTAAGATCCTAACAAACAGAATCCAACACATCAAAAATATTATATACCATGACTAAGGGGGATTTATCCCAGGGTCTCAAGGCTGGTTCAATATACGTAAATCTATAAATGTAATTCAGCACATAAACAAACTCAAAAAGAAAGACCATATGGTTCTCTCAATTGACGCAGAAAAAGCTTTTGATAATATCCAGCATCCCTTCATGATCAGAACACTTAAGAAAATTGGTATAGAAGGGATATTTCTTAAAGTAATAGAGGCCATCTACAGCAAACCCACAGCCAATATAGTTTTGAATGGAGTTAAATTGAAATCATTTCCACTTAGATCATGAACCAGGCAAGGTTGCCCATTGTCTCCATTGCTCTTTAACACTGTAATGGACGTTTTAATCCTTGTAATTAGGGAAGAAAAGATGATCAAGTGTATCCACATAGGGTCAAAAGAGATCAAACTTTCACTCCTTGTAGATGACATGATTGCATATTTGGAAAACACTTTTAGAAGTGATCAAGGAATATAGCAATGTCTCAGACTACAAAATCAACACCCATAAATCTGTAGCCTTTGTATATATGAACAATAGCCAAGCCGAAAAAAAAGTCAAGGACTCTATTCCTTTCAACGTGGTGCCACAGAAGATATAATATTTGGCAGTTTATCAAACAAAGGACATGAAAGATCTCTATAAAGAGAACTGTGAAACTATAAGAAAAGAAATAGCTGACAATTTTAACAAATGGAAAAACATACCATGCTCATGGCTGAGAAGAATCAATATTGTGAAAATGTCTATACTACCCAAAGCAATATATAATTTTAATGCAATTCCTATCAAAGCTCCATTGTCATATTTTAAATATCTTGAAAAATATAATACTTCATTTTATATGGAATCAGAAAAAAACTTGAATAGCCAAATCATTAGTCAGCAAAAAAAATAAATAAAGCAGGAGGAATCATGCTACCAGACCTGAGACTGTACTATAAATCGATAGTGATCAAAACAGTATGGTACTGGCACAAAAACAGAGAAGTAGATGTATGGCACAGAATAGAGAGCCAAAAGATGAATCCAACCACTTACCATTATTTGATCTTTGACAAGCCAATTAAAAGCATTCAGTGGGGAAAAGATTCCCTATTTAATAAATGGTGCTGGGCGAACTGGCTGGTTATCTGTAAAAGACTGAAACTGGACCCACATGTTTCCCCATAAATTGAGACAGACTCTCGCTGGATAAATGATTTAAACTTAAGACATGAAACTATAAAAATATTTGAATAAAGTATACGGAAAACTCTTGAATAAATCAGCCTGGGTAAATATTTTATGAGGAGGACTCCCCAGGCAATTGAAGCAGTATCAAAAATACATTACTGAGACCTGATGAAACTAATAAGCTTCTGCACAGCCAAGAACATAATAAGTAAAGGAAGCAGAAAGACCTCAGAATGGGAGAAAATACTTGCAGGTTATACCTCCAATAAAGGTTTAATAACCAGAATCCACAGAGAACTCAAATTTATTAGCAAGAAAAGAACAAGTGATCCCTTCTCAGGGTTGGCAAAGGAAATGAAGAGAAACTTCTCTAAAGAAGACAAACGCACAATCTAGAGACACATGAAGAAAAGCTCATTATCCTTAATTATCAAAGAAATGCAAATCAAAACTACTTAGAGATATCATCTAACCTCAGTAAGAGTAGCCCATATAGCAAAATCCCAAAACCAGAGATGTTGGCATGGACGTGGACAAAAGGGAACACTTCTACACTGCTGGTGGGAATGCACGCTAATACGTTCCTTTTGGGAGGATGTTTGGAAAATACTTAGAGATCTAAAAATAGACCTGCCATTTGATCCTATAATTCCTTTACTAGGTATATACCCAGAAGACCAAAAATCACCATATAACAAAGACATCTGTACCAGAATGTTTACTGTAGCCCAATTTATAATTGCTAAGTCATGGAAGAAGCCCAAGTGCTTATTGAACTACAAATGAACTAGCAAATTATGATACATGTTTACAATGGAACGTTATGCAGATTTAAAGAAAGATGGAGACTGTACCTCTTTCATGCTTACATGGATGGAGCTGGAACATATTCTTCTTAGCAAAGTATCTCAAGAATGGAAGAAAAAGTATCCAACATACTCAGCCCTACTATGAATTAATTTATAGCTTTCATATGAAGGCTGTAAACCAACTATAGCTCAAGAATATGGGGAAAGGGCCAAAGGAGGGAAATGGAGGGGGAAAGTCAGGGTGAAGGGAGGGTAATGAGTGGGGCCACACCTATGCTGCATCTGCGAATGCAGGCAAAACCTACTAATTACTGAATACAAATGTCTACATACAATAACTAAGAAAATGCCAAAAGGCTATGTTGAACAGTTTGATGAGAATATTTCAGATTGTATACGAAACCAGCACATTGTACCCTTGATTGCACAAATGCACACAGCTATGATTTAACAATAAAAATAAATAAATATATAAATAAACAAAAAAAAACTAATTCAAAAAATCCTTCAAGAATATTAAAAGAAACTTTGTTCTCAGAAATATAAAAATCTGAAGGAAATTAACCAATTCTTGGAAGCACGTCACCTTCCAAGACTTAGCCAGAATCAAGTGGAAATGTTGAACAGGCCTATGTTAAGTTCTGAAATCATATCAACCATACAAAATCTTTCTAAAAAGAAAAGCTGGGACCACATGGATTCACGTCAGAATTTTACCAAACCTTTAAAGAGGAACCAGTACCTATATTACTCAACCTGTTCCAAAATATACTGTTCCAAAATATAGAAAAAGAAGGAAGACTACCCAACACGTTCTATAAATCAAACATCACCCTGATCCCCAAACCAGAAAAAGACACAACAAGAAAAGAAAATTATAGACCAATATTACTAATGAATATAGATGCAAAAATATTCAACAAGATCCTAACAAACAGAATCCAGCAACACATCAAACAAGTTATACATCATGACCAAGGGTCTCAAGGCTGCTTCAATATACTTAAATTTATAAATATCATTCAGCACATAAACAAATGAAAAAACAAAGACCATATGATTCTTTCAATTGATGCATAAAAAGCTTTTTATATTATCCAGCATCCCTTCATGATCAGAACACTTAAGAAAATTGGTATAGAAGGGACATTTCTTAAACTAATAGAAGCCATCCACAGCAAGCTCCCAGCCAATATTGTATTGAATGGACTAAATTGAAATCATTTCCACTCAGATCAGGAAAGAGTCAAGATTGCCCATTGTCTCCACCACTCTTTAACATTGAAATGTAAGTTTTAGCCATTGCAATTAGGAATGAAAAGGCGATCAAGGATATCCATATAAAGTCAGAAGAGATCAAACTTTCACTTGTCACAGATGATATGATTGTATATCTGGAAAACACCATGGATTGTACTACAAAACTCTTAGAAGTGATCTAGGAATACAGCAGCATCTCAGGTTACAAAATCAGCATTCATAAATTGGTAGCCTTTATATATACCAACAATAGTCAAGCTAAAAAAACAGTTAAGGACTCTATTCCATTTACAGTAGTGCCAAAGACGATGAAATATTGGGGAGGTTACCTAACAAAGGATGTGAAAGAAGTCTATAAAGAGAACTATGAAACCCTAAGAAAAGAAATAGCTGAAAACATTAACAAATGGAAAAACCTATCATGCTCATGGCTGGGAAGAATCAACATTGTTAAAATGTCTATTCCACCTGAAGTAATATACAATTTTAATGCAATCCCTATGAAAGCTCCACTGTCATACTTTAAAGATCTTTAAAATATAATACTTCGTTTCATATGGAATCAGAAAAACCTTAAATAGCCAAGATATTATTCAGAAATAAAAACATAGCAGGAGGAATCATGCTACCAGACATCAGACTATACTATAAATCGATAGTGATAAAAACAGCATGGTGCTGGCACAAAAACAGAGAGGTAGATGTATGGAACAGATTAGAGAAACAAGAGATGAGCTCAGTTACTTACCATTATTTGATCTTTGACAAGCCAATTAAAAACATTCAGTGGTAAAAGATTCCCTATTTAACAAATGGTGCTGGGTGAACTGGCTGGCAACCTGTAGAAGGCTGAAACTGGATCCACACCTTTCACCATTAAGATAGACTCTCACTGGATCAAAGATTTAAACTTAAGACATGAAACTATAAAAATACTAGACGAAAGTGCAGGGAAAACTCTTGAAGAAATCGGTCTGGGCAAATATTTTATGAGGAGAACCTCATGGGCAATTGGAGTAGCTTCAAAAATACACTACTGGGACCTGATAAAACTAAAAAGCTTCTGCACAGCCAAGAACACAGTAAGGAAAGCAAGCCAACTGCCCTCAAAATTGGAGAAAATATTTGCAGGTTATGTCTCTGACAAAGGTTTAATAACCAGAATCCACAGAGAACTCAAACGTATAAGCAAGAAATGAACAAATGATACCATCACAGGCTGGTTAAGGGACTTGAAGAGAAACTTCTCTGAAGAAGACAGGTGCATGGCCTATGGGCATGTGAAAAAATTCTCATCATCGTTAATCATCAGAGAAATGCAAATAAAAACTACTTTGACATATCATCTAACTCCAGTAAGATTAGCCCATATCACAAAACCCAAGACCAGAGATGTTGGCATGGATGTGGCAAAAAGTGAATACTTCTACACCGCTGGTGAGAATGCAAATTAATACATTCCTTTTGGAAAGATTTATGGAAAATCTCAGAGATCTAAAAATAGACCTGTCATTCAAACCTATAATTCCTCTACTAGGTATATACCCAGAAGACCAAAAATCACATTATAACAGAGATATTTGTACCAGAATGTTTATTGTATCCCAATTCATAATTGCTAAGTCATGGAAAAAGCCCAAGTGCCCATCAATCCACGAATGGATTAATAAATTGTGGTATATGTACACCATGGAATTTTATGCAGCCTTAAAGAAAGATGGAGACTTTACCTCTTTCATGTTTACTTGGGTGAAGCTAAAACATATTCTTCTTAGGAAAGTATCTCAAGAATGGAAGATAAAGTATTCAATGTACTCAGCCCTACTATGAAACTAATTTATGGCTTTTACATGAAAGCTATAACCCAGTTATAACCTAAGAATAAGGGGAATGTGGAGAGGGAGGAGAGAGAGGGGGGAGGATGGGCGGAGGGAGGATGATTGGTGAGATTACGCCTACCGTGCATCTTGGAAGGGTACATGTGAAACTTCGTAAATGTAGAATATAATTGTCTTAACACAGTTACTAAGAAAATGCCCGGAAGGTTATGTTAACCAGTGTGATGAAAATATGTCAAATGGTATATAAAACCAGTGTATGATGCCCCATGATCGCATTAATGTACATAGCTATGATTTAATAAAAAAAATAAAATAATATTGGCAGAATAAAGAAAATAGCCTATGTCTGCATGACACAGCACATCTATAACAGTGTTTAATAGTCCTTTATGTGAGAATATTTGAGTTCATCATTTCCATGTTAAGTCAGCTCTTCAAAATTCTAAACTAAGACTTTTCTGCTATGTGAATATAGTTTTCTATTTCCTTTGTGACAAGATAGATTTCACAGATAACTGACTCCACAAAACATTTTAATTTGGTCATTTTATTCTTATTTTGTTTGTTTGTTTTGTGTGTCTTTACTAGCAGAATACAGATTAGGAAACCACAAGTAATTGTGACCTCAGCTCCCATTACTTAAAAAATATAACGTATGTGATTTCTTTCTAGTTTCATCCATTAGTGGGGGAAAAAAGCTTTTTAATGTAGTCATTAGTTTAAGAAATTGGTTTCAAAATAACAATTATGTCTCTTAGTATTTAAAAACACTTAATCCGTGTCTGGTTTGAACCCAGCCTTAGCCAACCTGCAACAAAAAAATAGCCAGATGTTGTGGTGGACACCTCTAGTCCCAGCTACCCGGGAGGCTGAGGCAAGAGAATTGCCTAAGCCCAAAACTTGGAGGTTGCTATGCACTATGATGCCACGGCATCCTACCAAAGGCTATAAAGTAAGACTCTGTCTCAAAAAATAAATAAATAAATAAATAAATACACTTAATCCATAAGCATATCAGTCCAGCCACCCAAAGAAACATTAGGTAGTTTATTTCTATGCCAAGTGCACAAGCTTGTAGAATTTATTTCCTTTTATTTGCCCTTGTCAAAGTCTATCTTCCTTAGAAGTCTCCAAAGTCAAGTTTCTCTGATCTGACAGGACCATGAGAAACCAAGTTCTTGTTATCTCTGGAAATATCTTGAAAAACATACATTTAATAAGACTGTGTCTACAGAAAACTGTCTGAAAAAATAAAAGCCTATTGAGATCAAATCAGCATCTCTTCACATTCTATTATACGCTCTCAAACAAACAAGTTGTATTAACTGGTAAGTGCTAGTGAGTTTAGTCTAAAGACCCTCACACTGCATCTAAGTTGTGAAATGAGAATGAGGTACAGAATGATTGATTTGCTTTTGCACAAAATGATCAACCCTTAGAAATAATAATTCATCATCACAGTACAATAAGGTGTTATACAGTGAAGACTTAAAAAGAGGAATTAAGAGAGGAAATGCCTATTATGGATCTTTGAGAAAAAAACACGTGTTATAGTTTGGATTGAGAACCTGAGTTCATTTACATTTAGGTCAACTGACTTTTTGAACAATTTGTATAATTCCTATAAATTTAAAGACTTAAGACTACCAATGGGAATATGCCAAGATTGCTCTCTTTGAAATCACTGAGAGAAATCTTGCCTCCATTTGGGGATGCAAAACAGTTTTGAAATTGATATGTTTCATCATTAAGCATGATTACTTGACAAACTCCTTTGATTTCATCAGTTGTAAATCTCTGAGACACCACAAGAAGCCATTTATGGAATTAAGCTATTGATTGTGCTAATCTATACAGTTAGTTACTAGAGGCAGCCTAATAAGTAGATATAGCTGCTACAGTGTGCTTAAGAGGTAACATAAAAAGCTGTAATCAAAAAGTTGGTTTCTGGGTGGCTACTGTGGCTCAAAGTAGAATGGAGCCAGCCTTATATATCAGAAGTGGCGGATTCAGAGCAGGACCCCGGCCAAAAGAAAAAGAAAAAAGAAAAGAAAACTGCAAAAAAGAAAAGGAAAAACCAAAAAGTTAGTTTCTTTCAGCTGAGCATTCCTATCTGCCTGTGTTCCTTATTAATATGGCAATATTCTTGTGTAGGGACACAGCCCAAGATATTTTTTATTCATTAATTTATTCACTCTTAGCCAAACTCATACTGAGTTTTTACTATGCACAACTTACTTTGAGAAAATTCAAAAATGAATATTATCTGATTCCTACTTTCAAGAATCTTATTAACATAGGAAAGAAGGTATGATATGCACACATATAAAAATGTATTAGAATGAGGATCAATTATCTGGTAACTAAGAGGAGGGATGAATAATAGAGCCACCCATTAGGAAGAAATTATTAGAAGAAGGCATCTCCACAAAGGAATGAGAGGAAACTGATATAGGAAGAAACCAAACACATTGTAATTTTGTACATCATAACTACATTCTTTTATTTTATCTTCCTTCCTACCTTCACCTTACCTTCCTTCCAACCAATTTAATATGGGAAGGTAAAAATTCAGCTAGGCCTTAACCATAACCAGCTATTTCTAAGCAAGGATGTCAATGTAAGGAAAGTAAATGGGTTAAATATCCAGTTCAACTAAAAAATCATCAGGCTCAAGGGATTAAACTACAACTGTACAAATGAGCAACTCTGCCCTAGAACTCTCACTTTAATCTATAATTATTCCTTATCAGTCTATAAAAGGACAACAGAAAATAAATCAGTCTGACAAATGCATGTAACTTGCAAGAAGTGTAAATTAGACCTCCGTGAAAATGATGAATTTATAATTCAGATGGCAATTGAAAATATATAAAAGATTTGCTGTTTTCCATTTCTCTCTTAATTAGACTTTTCAATATGACAGATATTTATTATTAAAAATTCTTCTTTCATAAAATCATAATATCCACAGAATTTGGCTAAATGAAGAAACTTATGAATCTCTAGTAACATTAATACACATCCCAATAACACTCTAAAGTCTTGCAGTAATACCAGGTGAGTAATAGTCACCAACATCCTTGTGAAGATTGATGATGGTGATGAAGACTCATAATTACATAAAAGATAACCATTGACTACTAAATAAAGTATACCCTAATTTACCCAATACAGCTATAAGATGTACATCATTCTAAAATATTTGAATATACTCTATAACTTGAAAGTTTCCCACAACAAACATTTTAATGAGTAGGTCCACAGGTAATTGCTACATTAAGAATAGCATTATATGGTTCATAAACATATATATATATATATATATATATATATATGTATATATATATACATACACACATAGATATATACATACATTTTAAAGCTAATGTCTAAAATCAGCTTTTCCTATTAGAAAAGAGTAGAGCTATTACATAATAATAATAAATTATTATTATCATAAACAACTTTTTACTTATTTTACTTCAGGGAATTAATGAATTTTTTCAAGGTTTTTGAGCTCAGCTCTTCTAATATTCAGTTGTAATGGTTGCTCCCAGTCATGTGAATTATTATGAATAGTTTTCTTGTGCAAAAAATTACAAAATAGTGAAAGAAAAACACTATGTAACTGTTAAGTTTAAAAAGAAAACATTAATTTCTTTTGTTCTTTTCAAGATATATTGATAAATAACTTCAACATATGAGAAGAGCAACATCCTAGTGATAAGCAGTTTCCTCTGACTAGAAAGTTTAAATAAATAAGCAGTGTTTTATTGAATAAATTATTTCAAAGATTTTAAAACATTTATTAAAAATTCTTAGTTAAGTGACTAGAGAAAAGTGAATAGGAGTTGCCTCATATTTAGCAGAATACTCATTGAAATAACTGCATTCATTTATTCATTCTCAGTGTCAGGCACTATCCTAGGCATTGGAGATAGAGTGTCCCTTTCCTAAAAAAAAAAAAAAAAAAAAAAAAATCTATAATATTGAGGGGTAAGGAGTAACACTGAACAAGTGCAATCAAGGTTTTGCCACTGGCTTCAGCCTCTTTTGAGTATTAAACTTCTCTTCCAAACTCATTGAATTGTTATTTGAATTTAATTTCATTGCAGATGTAGAAAACATGGTGGCTTGTTTCTTTAAACTCATCAGAAAAGAGAGTTTCTGCTATTAGAGTCTCTGACCTCTACATTCTCTTTTATTTTATTCACTTTGTATTTGTCTATTTTTGTTGTTATTGTAGACTTAGGGTCTTGCTCTGTCACCTGGGATGAACTTCAGTGTCATGATCATAGCTCACTGCAAATTCAAACTTCTGTGCTCAAGCAGTACTCCTGCCTCAGCTTCCTGAGAAGCTGTGACTACAGGTACCAGTTACTACATCCTACTCTTTCTTTCTTTCTTTCTTTCTTTCTTTCTTTCTTTCTTTCTTTCTTTCTTTCTTTCTTAATAGAAATGGGGTCTTGCTTTTGCTCAGGCTGGTCTTCAACTCCTGGCCTCAAGGAAGTCTGCTTTTTTTTTATTGTAAAATTATAGCTGTGTACATTAGTGCAATCAAGGGGTACAATGTCCTGCTTTCATATACAATCTGAAGGATTCTCATCAAACTGTTCAGCATAGCCTTCATGGCATTTTCTTAGTTACTGTATGTAGGCATTTGTATTCTGCATTTAGAAAGTTTCACCTGTACCCATTCAAAGATGCACCATAGATGTGGCCCTACCCATTATCCTTCCTCCACCCTAACCTCCCCCCTCCCTTCCTCTTCCTTGGCCCTTTCCCCATAGTATTTTGTTATTGTTGGGCTATAGCCTTCATGTGAAAGCTATAATTTAGCTTCATAGTGGGGCTGAGTACATTGGATACTTTCTCTTTCATTCCTGAGATACTTTGCTAAGAAGAATATGTTCTAGCTCTATCCATGTAAACATGAAAGAGGTAAAGTCTCCATCTTTCTTTAAGGCTGCATAATATTCCATGGTATACATGTACCACAATTTGCTAGTCCATTCGTGGGTCGATGGACACTTGGGCTTCTTCCATGACTTAGCAATTATGAATT
>CAUYPK010064991.1:0-44299 GCA_963574355.1 Loris lydekkerianus
CCTCAATTATTGTAATTGTTTTGGGTATATATTTTTATTTTTGAAATTTACCAGTGGCTGCTGCATTTTCCACCTCGGCTTATACTCGAGTCACTAAGTTTTCCTAGTTTTTAGGGTAAAATTAAGGGGGTTGGCTTATACTCGGGTCAGCTTATACTCGAGTATGTGCAGTATTTTGAAGTAAAAAAACAAAACAGGAACAAATACAATCACATGGCCTGAGGACCCCTGCTCTAGAGCCTAGCACCCTGCCTGGTACACAGATAGCACCCCCTTTACCTGCCTTTACCTTGCCTTTCACATGTCCCCCAGCTGACTCTCGGGTTAATGAACCACTGCTCTAGGATGACCTACTCCAACTGGCCACATGGAATCCCAGGCAATTGTTCTTCACCATGTGTGACCACAGACCCTTTTAAGAACTGGGAAAGATCACTAGACCCTCACCTTGTCAAAGGCAGTTTGCCATAATGTTTATATACCTGAAGCCCACCTACATGCCTCCAGGGGACTCCTGTCTATCTCCCAAGATGAGAACTAAGTTAGATGTTTTTTTCTAAAAAACATATTCTAATCAAGGTCAGCCAAGCTTTGAACCCTTCTGTGCTTCTTCATTGCCCCCAGAATGAAGTTCACCCTTCTCAGTTGCACACACCAGGCCCTTGCACACCTGACCTTGCCCTTCTAGCCCTCTTCCCTCTCACCTGTTGGGCTGCTTTCCTCTGGACTCTCTCTCTCTCTTTCAACCATTCTCTGGACCAGCCAGACACCTTCATTACTCAGCCTTCATCTCTGCCTCTGAGAATACCTGTCCCCTCTTTATCACTGGGCCAGTCCAGTGCTCAGCTCAAATGATATTCCTTCTTGTGTCTCCTGCCTCTCCCTGTCCCAGGGAAGTCGGTGCTCCTTCTCTGATACTCTCCTGCCAGTCTTGGAGCTCTGGAAGCCCAGGAGTCACATGTAACTCATGCTACATCCTCAGAACCCACCCTAGGACTGCCACATGGAATATTTCAAGGCACATTTGTAGGATGTGGTGTCCCCTTGCCATCCATTCAGCATTATCCTCTGAGTTTTGCTTGGTGGCCTATGTGGTCCCAGGGAACAGCTGCAAGCCCAGCAGTATGAATGAAGCCAGCTTTAGACAGAAGCCAGCCCTGAGAACACACACTCTCAGGACCCAGTAGAGGAGCTGTATTAGCCCTGCCTGAAGCCAGTTTCATTCTCATAAAGCCATTAAATTCCCTCGATTAGTCTGAGTTGGGTTTTCCATTACCTGCAACCCAGAGCATCAAGAATAAGGGAATAAATGAAAAAATGAGCACAATGACCTCCTCCAAAAAAAAAAAAACTTTCTTAACCCAACTGATAGTTGTACGATATGTGTTTCCTCCCCCTCGCCTTTCTGTGCTTTGAAGAAAAAGTGGGCCTTCTTTCCAAAGCTAACAACCTCCTTTCCTTCTCCAGAAACTGGTTCCATCAATTAACCTATATTTTCTTGTGTCTTTGATCTTTCCCTATCCAGTGTCTTCCTCTTCCCTACCTTCAAATAATCTCAGGCCTCCCCTATCCTATAAAGCTTTCTTGGCACCTCCTGAAGTGGCAACCCCCTCCCCTAGCTTCCTTCCTTCCCCTCCTGCCCTCTCTAAAGGCTGAGCCCTCCACACAGGCACACTCAGCAGGCGCCTGTGAAGACCCAGTAACAGAAGGCCTCTCCAGATAAGCTGTGACCTTGGTCCCTGCTGTGTGTTCTATGTGAGGTGCAGCCCCCAGCTCCGAGATTCAGGTGTCAGAGTGTCAGGACTGGCCACCAAGTTTCTCACGGCTCATGGTCACCTCCAGCCAGAAGCTCTCCTAGAGTAAGAATAGCCCTATTTTCAAGAGGCAGCTCCCTCAGCCAGGAAGTAACTGTGGGGACAGCATCAGACACTAATCCTATCTCAACCACCCCTAGTCCTTCTAGTCAGGTGGAGACGTGGCAGTGTCTCAGACTGGGTCTAAGGGTGCAGTGAAGAGCCAAGAGGGTCTGGAAGGATCTCTGGGGCCTTGGGGCCTGGGAGGGTCTGGAAGGATATCTTAGGGCCTTGGGGCCTGGGCCAGGAAGCAGCTCACAGTGGGAAAGCAGAGACGCCTCCTGGTCTCCTATTTTCCGAGCACAGGGCTGGAGAGGAGGCTGCCAGCACTGTGCTCACAAGTTCCAGCCCCTTGGGTAAGAGAGGCAGAGGACTCTCTTTTGGAAAAGTGATGTGTTTAAGCTCTTAGCTTTTTCTCCGAGTATGTTCCTTTTTCTCCTGTAGATTAAGCCTGATTCCTGCAGGAAATGTCAGACCAATGACTAAGGCTAAGCTTCAGACCACACGAAAAAGGTGTCTTTGCCCAGAGCAGATTTTTTAAATCAGAGTGAGGGAGCAGAGGGAGGGAATCCTAAGAAATCCCAAGAGTGTGGGGGACAAGATCAAAGCCAGAGGTCCAGTGGCTCCTTTTGCCTGGAGATCTTCTGGGCCAACACTTTCCCTAGAGTGGTGTTCCCTTTTTATTAAGTGAAACTTTTTCCCCAGCATGGTCAAAGAAACCAGAAGATACAGGTAACTTCTCATCTATTAAGCAAAAGGCAGCCCAGAGAAGGGAGGGGTAATGTGCAAGTGAGGAGTGGGCAGGAGCAAAAATCCTGGACAGGAGAGGAGGCAGCGGACACTGGGTCTTTAGGCAGGCCAGACACCAAGCCTGAGAGTCCATCCCACCCCCCCACCAGTGTCATAAAAGAATAAACAGTTACATGGCGTCCCACACACTATTTCTGGGCTGCTTCTGCCTTCGAAAGGCTGAGCCAGAAATGGCCCACACCACCCATGCCCCGAACTACCCCCGCCCTGTGCAGTCACACTCCATCAGGTACCACAGAAATGCACACACCCACACCGCTTTGTGGTACAAACTGTTTTATACTGAAATACATTCAAGCAGATCCAAAAAGGGGTTGGGAGAGAAATGGTAAAAGTGGGGTGATCCTAGGGTCAACGCTGGCAACTCTTGGAGCACGCGTGAATCTGTCTGTCTGCCCATCCTGACAGGACAGTCAGGCTGTGGAGGTCTGCAGGAGCTCAGCTGAGCTGGGCGGAGGAGGTAGGCCAGTCCTGGCCGGGAGGGCATGCTATGTCCTGTCCACCAGGGTAGGAGAATCCTCAGCTGAAGGGCTTCACCAGCTTCATGGCAGCATAGTTCTGGAGGGAGGGAGCAGACAGAAACACTTGTGACCCATCAGGGAGGGCAAAGTTGGAGTATGGGGCTGAGCTGCCAGGAGGCAGGGGCTAGGAAAGGAGATCTGTCACTCCTCAACCACCTGCCTGCACTGTGCCCTCACCAGCCACTACCCTACTCAGCTCAGCATTCTACCCTACCTAGTACTCTTGCCAATCAGGCAAGCCAAGCCGTCTACTCGCAACCTCCCGCCTGGAGACAAGGCCTCCTCAATCACTCTGCTTTCCCCTCCATCAACATGAACACATTCCCACGTTCCAACTGACTGCCAAGAAGACTCTGACCCCCAGGCCTTGGCCTCTCCCATTAGACAGGCACTGAAGGCAGGGCCACAATTCTCCCTACTCAACAGGAACCCAGGGCTCCCGGGTCACTATATCCCTGTCCAGAAAGAAGAGAGCTGGGGATGGGCTGCACAGGATGGCCCATGATGCAGACCAGCAGAGAGATGGGTCACCCTTGATTAAGCCCTGCGTGGGCAGAACTGACAGGAACACACACACACACACCTCTCTTCCGCAAAACCATGAAAACACACACAACACAACATAGGGCTCCTAATTGGGACAGTATGTTCCCTGGTGTCGGCTCAGGAAAGCCAACTCTGGAAACAAAGCCGGCCCTCCTCCCCTGCCAAATTGCCTCCTGCCACCCCACACTGGCCCTGCTCCCAGCTGGCTTTGAGGGGGGAACCAGCAGAAGTCAGACAGGCTTCCCTCCTGCCCCCCTCCTAGGGGGATTTCAAAAAGAGTGAGGGATTAGACCAACTGGAGGGGAGCAGCCCAGCCATTGGCCCCTCTTCACTAGACCCTGGTTTGGAGAGATGCAACTGGCCTTCTGCCCCACAGTCTGAAAGCCAGGTGAGGGTCATGGGCTTGGCCCTGATGGGTCTGGTACCAGTCAGGTGATGGAGTGACATGAGAGAAGGAGGCAGGATTTGCCTAACTGGAGCAAAGGCCCACAAGCAAAATCAGTGCACAGTCTCAGAGCCAGGCTGCCCACTCCATCCCTGGACCCCTGCCTAGCATCCAATGCCCACACACCAGCTCTAGGAGTCGGGAGAGGAGAGATAAGGGCCAAAGTGTAAAGAGGACTATCTCCAGGAGAACTCAAAGGACAGTGAAATCACTGCTGGAGCCCAGAAGACAGGGTAGATCTCTGACCAGTGCACCTCCCCCCCCCCCCCAAAGTGCTACTCTGCTCGTCCCCACAGGGCCTGGGGCTGAGGCTGCCCTAGGAATAAGGAAGGGCCACAGGCTGGAGGGCAGTGCTCTTCAGGAGGCTGGCGTGATGCAGCCTCCCAGGAAAGGTGAATGTGCTCCCCTAACCACAGTCACAGCTACAGAAGGCCAGAGCCCTCCTCATGCGAACGGGAAGGCACCTGACAAGGCCACACAGGATGTCACAGGAGCCAACACTCCTGACTGCAGCTGAAGAGCTCTACACAACTGTAGCTCTGCAAGTGTCACGCGCTCACATGCCGGCTCTTCCTCGGCAGGCCCGGGGCCAGCCCAAGACTGCATTTCTAGCAAGCCGCCTGGTGATGAGATGCTGCTGGCCCTCAGACCACACCTTGAGAAATGAGGTCTGCATGGACTCTCCTCTTAGAAACTTTCCAAGCCTCATAATGGAGCATTTGATCATACCAGTGGTTTTCCTTAGTCTCTGGTTTCAATGTCTCCCTGGGGGACTGAGAACTCCCCAATGGCATGAGCCACGTCATCATCCCTTCCTGCCCGCAGCTCACACTTACCTCCCAGACACACATGCACACTTAATACTACAGTCTCCCCTAACCGAATGGTGGCCAGCCTCACCCCAGAGAGGAGAGGGGAGCCCAACGCAGGCCAGGAGAAGGAAGAACCCCTAGGCAGAAGTCCTGGGGCCTGATCCCAGACCTCGGGCCACCACAGGTGACAGCTTGTGCCCCAGGATACCACCCTTCCACTGCCCTGTATCTAACCTTGTAATCTTCCTTTGTTTAAAGAGGCCCCCCAAATCACACACATTTCAGGTCTCCACAGATCTACCCCTGGACTGCAGTCATATTTTGCCCGTTGACTACAGCTCTTCTTGCAGAGCCTCAGGTGGCCATAGCCAGCATAGAGAGCCTGGCCTATCGCCAGATGGAACCTGGACATCCAAACCAGATAAATCTGTCTGCTGCTCCCCACGGCCTATGCTGTTAGGAACTGCATGGATTGTTTGCATTTTTAAAACACCCTTCCTCCTCTGAGGCACACTCTGCTGACACGAGGCATCACCAGCTGCAGTGGAAGAAGGGTCTCCCTCCCTTCCTCATCCAGAAGATTCTTAGATTCAACTGCTTGCCTGGGAGTGGTTCCCTGAGCAACCACTGGGAGATAATGCTCTAGGCTGATGGCCTGGTGCTATCCAGGACTGAGGCCCCCAGTGGGAAGCGTAGTGAATCCTGGACTGGGACCTGCACAGATTGCTGTGCTGCTAGAGCCAGTCCCTTTCCCTCTCTGGTGCTGTGTCTTTGCTAGTAAAGTCAGGGCAACGGGGACTAATTACACCACTTTCTCCACTTGCATATTGGTTTGGAATTTTCATATTAAAAAGGTTTTATATTTTTAAAGAACATTAGAAATCAGATATCAGTCTGACAGCACTATGATGTTTTCAAGGTCTGAAGTACCAGAGACTCAGGAGGCTGAAGCATCTTTGGAGTTCCATGATCAGTTATGAGAGCTAGGGAGACACAGGCAGGGACCCCCAGAGCAGGGGCACAGCTGCTATCTCTGATATGGCCCTGGCAAGCTCTTTGCCTCATATCAGCCACCTTCCCAAACGAAAGGGAACCTGAACATGCAGGAGCCAAGCTTCTGGCCAGCCACTTGCTTGCCCCATATTTCCCCCATGCCTACCCTGCTGCAGAAGGCAGGGAACACTCTATCAAGGTCTTCAGGTGCATATTGAGATCATCTCCCAGCCCCAGCTCCTCCCTTCTCCTGGACTTAGCAAGTGTTACACTCAGGACAAAGGAGCCTTCTCCTCTACCCTGCCATCCACACCTTCCCTCTCCTTCCAGACTAGTTCCACATCTCCTTCAAGAAAGTTCCCTGCCCTGCTCAGCCCAGCCAAAGAAGCCTCATCTTCTGCTAATCCCCTAATTAAATATTCCAGGGCCTTGCTGAAGACAGCTCTGTCTCCCCATCAAGGGCCAGATTCAGTTTCCTTCATTGGACGTGGAGCTTCCCAAGGATAGTACTCCCCAAAGTAGGGGCTTTGTGTCTCTCCCTAAGACCAGGGACTCCCCAAGGACAGAGGCTACCTCCCCCGATTAGACTGGGAGAGTCCTTTGAGGACAATGATGGATTCCCCCATTAGACCAAGAGCTTCCCGAGACAGCCTGTGCCTCCCCCTCAGGCCTGCTCACCGGGAAGGCATAGACAAAGATGCCCAGGAACAGCAGTAGGACGAAGAGAATGATGAAGAGGATGATGGCGCACCGGAAGCGCCGCCACAGGATGAACTTCATAGTCTTGTACGGGGAGGTGAACCACAGGAAGGAAGTGTCAGGGCGCCTGGAAGCGAGATCCCAGAGGTCAGAGGTCAGCAAAGCACCCTCTACCAGGGGCACTTTCTCCAAACCCTGCTCTCAACTTGTGTCAGTGGGTTGGATAGCCCTGGCCCTCCACAGTCTGCCCCCAGACCTGCCCAGCTTCGAGGCCCCAAGCCCTATCCCTTCCCTGAGCCTCTGCCATTGCTGCCACCTGTGCTAGCTTCTTCTTCTGGGTGCTGCCAAGCCCTTTGCACCTGCAGAAGCCCAGTTCTCTGCCATCTTCTCCAGGACACCTTTCCTGTCACCCTCTCTCCTTCCTGACTTAATCAGACTACAAATTTGGCAGCTGGGCAGAGCCTTGAAGGCCTGCCACAGACAAGCCCAGTCACCTGCACAGATGCACATGATTAGCGTATGTTCAAAGAAGTATTGGAGGGAAGAAAACCTAGATAGCTGATTTTTCTCACAACCAACAATCATAATACCTTCCCCTAGGTCAGCCCCATAACTTGAAAAATGCAGGATTTTGTGTCTTATTCATGGCCCTGTTAACATTTGATTGCATGCCCTGTGTCTGGTAGGTCTTTATTGTCTCTCCTTCCCAGAATCCTGGGGCACAGGTACCTCTCATCACTGGCACTCAGGACAGCACCCAATTAAGTGAGCCTTTCATGCTAAGTCCAGCTTGACCTACGCAGGCTGGAGGGGAGGTATCCTACAAACATGGCCCTGCCCCCCAACAGCCATTTTCAGCAACTGCCCCTGCAACTACCTTCCAAGTATTTTGATCCACACTGGCCTGCCTGGATCCACTGACATAAAGGATATAGGGACTGGCCTCCTCATTTCACAGATGGGAAAATTAGAGCTGAAAGACCATTTGAAAGCCACTAACACCACAGGAGAGCCACAGAAGGCAGCTTGATGAGGGGAAAGACCTTGATCAGGCTCTGGAGCCAATCAGACCAGGTTAGGCAATTGCAGCTTCATCCATTTTCTGAGCTGCAATGACTATATTTAACTTTGCTGAGATTGTTTCCTCCTCTGTAAAATGAGGATTATAGCCACTATGCAGCAGGGAGGTTCCATGGCACAACATACACACGACAGTCCACTTGGCCCACAGCAAACAGGTACCCTTCTTGAACTAGCTGAGGAGCCCAGTGCTCTCTGGAATAGTGCCCGCTCCCTGTCCTCAACCTACTGTGTGGCCTTGGATGAGTCACGCCTCTCTCTGAGCCATGTAGGCCTGGTAACCTCTGTGTGACTGTGTGGTAAGGTCCTCCCAGACTGTGGCCTATACCCCCAGCCCCTGGGCACTAACCTGGGGTCCTCGAGCTTGGGGTTCATGTTGGGCTCATCCCGACCCTGGCCAGCAGGTCGTTCCTCATGCTCACTTTCTGCTACAATCTCCAGGGTCATTTCCAGCTTGCCCTACAAGGACAGAGAGAGCCTGGTTAGAAGCACAAAGGTTCTTTCCAGGGGCCTCAGAGAAGCCAGGCCACAATAAACATAAGGGTCATTTATTATCATTTATTAAAAAAATTGAATAGGGTTGCTCTGATCGTAAAAGCATTACCTGCTCGTTATAGAACATCTAGAAACCAAAAACGTAGAAAGAAAGGAGAATACTGCCCCTACTTCCACTACACGGAGACAAGCACTTTAACATTTTTATGCATCATGTTTAATAACTGCTTTTCTCCCGAGTGTATGAAAAATCCTACTGTGTATACAAGGTCAAACAATTAAGGTCTTGGACTCATCCTAGAAAAAGTGCTACGTACCCCATTGCTGAATATCACTACAGTCACCTTTGAAGTATTCCCTTCGGGAAGCTGTGCACTGACCTCAGTGCCTAGTCTACCCTTCAAAGCACTTTTGCTAGGATGAGTTTGCAAACTACATTGTCAGACCCCATATATACTTTCTATTTCCTCTTAGGAATGTATTTCACTGTATAATTATGTATTTTTTTAAAGTTTGGTTTTTAATCAATATAAACATCCTATGGGATGGGTGACATAATTTTTTTTTTTTTTTTTTTTTTGCAGTTTTTGGCCGGGGCTGGGTTTGAACCCGCCACCTCTGGCATATGGGGCTGGCACCCTACTCCTTTGAGCCACAGGCACTGCCCTGACCATAAATTATTTAGTA
This sequence comes from Loris lydekkerianus, assembly GCA_963574355.1. NCBI lineage: Eukaryota > Metazoa > Chordata > Mammalia > Primates > Lorisidae > Loris > Loris lydekkerianus. The sequence continues at coordinate 8,942 of CAUYPK010064991.1, forward strand.
ATCTACTTACTTTCGTTCATTCAGGTTGTTTCCAACCCTTTATTTATAAATAATGTTACAATAAACATCCCAGAACCTAGATTTTTTATTTTATCTAATTATCTCTTTAGAAGATATTTTGGAAGTGAGATGACAGAGTCCAAGGGCATAAATAGCATTAAATCTCTTCCTAAATGTTATACCACATTCCTTTCCCACACAGTAAAACCACTAGCACTCCCAGCAAATGTAAATGAAGGGGCTGTCTCTTCGTCCTCACCAGCCATGAGCATTTCTACTTTTTACTATAATTTAATAGTCAAAAATATTATCACATTTAAAAATACAGTAGTCCCCTCCTTGTCCACAGTCTGGATTTCTGTGGTTTCAGTGACCTGTGGGACAGCACATAAGATATTCTAAGAGAAAGACAGACCATATTCACCTAACTCTGATCACAGTATATTATTATCATTCTATTTTATTTTTATAGTTGTTAATCTCTTACTGTGCCTAATTTATAAGAAGAAAGACCTTTATCGTAAGTTCATAAGTACCCAAGAAAACATAGTATACATAGAGTATTCATCATTCACTATTCATTATTCATAGTTTCCAGCAGCCCCTGGGGGTCTTGGAACACACCCCCACAGATAAGGGGAGACTGCTATATTCCTTTATCACTAGAGGAACTAATCTTTTTTAATGTGTAATAGACATTTACAATTCTTCTGTGAATTGTCTGTATGTGCCTTTTTCTCATTTTTCCTTTGAGGTGTTAGTATTTCTTATTGTTATGATTCTTTATAGAACAGGGGCATTTTATTTCAAGGACAGATGACTTTAAGGGTTGACTGGCTGCCTGTTGTTCCTAAGTAAACTTTCAGGGATTAATTTCTTCCCCATGGCTGCTTTGAACTTAGGGACAGGATGGTTCTCCCGGGTCCTCCAATCACCTTCCTAAGCAGACCTCTCAGCAAGGAAAGTAGAACAAGGATGGTCCCTCAAATGGTCTTGCTCAAATGGAAAGGACACAACCACGTCCCTTCACCCAGGAAGCCAGATCAGAGGGGAATCCAGGACACAGATCTCTGACAAAGCCCATGAGCAGAGTACAAACAGGGTCATCTTTGGATTTAAGTAGGCTTCTCCCGGGATGTGGGCCTTGAGGGAGAGGAAGGCTGGGAATTGGAGGGGTAGAGGGAGAATGCCTTGGAAAACAGAGACAATGAGGGTCGGAGAAAGAGGAGGAAGCACACACATATGCCTGCAGGTTTCTACGGAAGAAGGTGCCGGATGCCCTCCACGGAGGCTGAAGGTAGCAGACTCACCGCCAGGATCTTCTTCTCACCCTCTTCTGCTATACATGGCCACCAGCCCTTCACTGTCTTCTGCTCAAAAAGGGACACAAACCATTCCGGGTGGAAAGTGTCATCCAGCTGGTCCAAGGAGCACTTCTCAGCTGTCTTGGCTGGCTTGGGCATGCGGTTGAGATCCAGCTGCAGGGAGCCTGCGACACAGAGATGTTCTCTGGCTGCATGTTTCTCAGTGCCAGCCTGTGGCTACCCTGAGGCAGGGCAGGTTCAATAAAAACTGTCACCCCCTCTATCATCAGCTGCCATCCATGGCTGAGCCGTGGGTATAGTCCCACAGACTGTCCCTCTCCCCAGCCCTGGTCTCTTTCCATCCTACCACTTCCCAGGCATCTGGCTATGCATCCATGTACTCCGCAATTCTAACAAAGCCACACACCTCTTCAACTATTCATCTTACTATATATAAATCCATTCATATAACCATTGTCTATATGTACCCATCAATTTTTAATTGTTTTTATCATGATAAAATATATACAACAAAATTCGTCATGTTAACCATTTTCCAGTGTTGAATTCAGTGGCATTAATTACAGTCACAATATTGTGCAACCATCACCACTATTCCAAAACTTTTTCATCTCTCAAGCAGAAACTCTATAGCCATTAAGCAATAATACCCCATTCTTCCCTCCCCAACCCCCTGTAAATTCTAATCTATTATCTGCCCCTTCTAGATAATTCCCATAAGTGGAATCATATAATATTTGTTCTTTTGTGTCTGTAGCATAATGTTTGCAAGGTTCATCTATGTTGTCATATATATTAGTACTTCATTCTTTTTTATCGTTGAATAATATTCCAATGTATGTATATACAGTTATTTCCCTAATCTGAAAACTCAAAATCTGAAATGCTCCAAAATCTGTAAGTTTTTGAGTACAACAGGATGCCACAAGTGGGAAATTCCATACATAAGCACTTAACACACTTGGTTTCATGCACAAAATTAAGAATTTTGTTTAAAATTATCTTCAGGCAATGTGTATAAAGTGCATTTAGTCTTGGATCCCATCTCCAAAAATATCATTATGTATATGCAAATATTCCAAAATCCAAACACTTCTGGTCGCAAGCATTTTGGATAAGGGACACTCTACCAGTACCACATTTTGTGTGTCCATTCATCTGCAGTAAACCAGTAATCAAGTTATTACTTCATGGATGCTTGAGCTGTCTCCATCATGTGACTAAATAGTGCAGTAAACATTGTTGTGCAAATGTCTAAGCCCGTTTTCATTTCTTCAGTTGTATTCTGAGGAGTAGGATTCCTGGGTCATATGATACACCTGTGTTGAGCTTTTCGAGTAACCACCTAACTTTTTTCCATAGCAGTTGTATTATTTTACATTTGTACACCAGCAATATACAAGGGTTTCAATCTCTCCACATCCTCACATTTGTTACATTCTGTTTTGAAGAGGTATCTCATTGTGGTTCATCCACCAGTCCTTTTCATCGACCCATCTAGTTATCCAAGCAGTTATCTTTTCATATTGTTTCATCTCATCCACTTTATCCATCATCTTCCCATCTAGCTCCAGCTACTATTAGGTTGAACCATATAAAAATGTTCATATTCAACTATCTTTGACCTATAAAAATAGCAAATTCATGTGTTTTCACCTATTCCAATCATAACAACATGATAGAGTCAATGGATTTGACCAGAGGTTATTGAAAGGATCAAGAGAAATCTATCAGAAAGTTATTTTCTGAAGTCAAAGTAAAGAAAATCTTCAATAGTAGATATTTTTTAATTTGGAATGTTCAGTTACTATAACTGAATATTTGGTGTGTGTTTGTTTTTGAGACAGAGTCTCACTATGTCACCCTTGGTAAAGTGCTGTGGCGTCACAGCTCACAGCAACCTCCAACTCTTGGGTGTAAGCAATTCTCTTGCCTCAGCCTCGCAAGTAGCTGGGACTACCGGCACCTGCCACAATGCAGGGCTTTTTTTTTTTTTTTTTTTTTGCCGTTGTCATTGTTGATTTTAGCTGGCCCAGGCTGGGTTCGAACCCACCAGCCTTGGTGTATGTGGGCAAAACCCTACTCACTGAGCTAAAGGCACCACCTATAACTGAATATTTGATCTAAGTATTTGTCTAGATTTCTTTCTTTCCACTCATTCATTGATCCATTAATCCTTCCATCTATCCATCTGCTTCAACCTAACTATCTACATTCCTCTAGTCTGCAGCTACCATTTGTTGAGCACTGTATCTATTCATTAATCAAGTTATTGTTCCATCTGTCCACTTGTTCAACTCTGTATCAGCATTTATCTATCTTTCTACAAACCCAAATATCTCCCCTTCCCTCCAGTGCAGATGAATGCTTATTTCTCACTTAGAATATAGTGCCAATATAATAGTAAATAAATATTATAGTAAGGATAGTAAGCCCTTCCCACCACACATAGACAAAATTATACCAACTTGACTGTAAGGAAGCACTGGGTTATCTCTGGGTAGCAAGATTATAGATGCTTATCTATTATCTTTAAAATTAAAAGGTGATACATGTTCAAAACAAAAAATATAATCAGAAAACATCTATAAAGATGGAGGAGAGAAATCTCATGGAGTTAAAAGGTAGTATTTGTTAATGTTTTTTGCTTTGTTTTGTTTTTTAAAAAACAAAGTCTCTTGCTCTCTTGCCCAGACTAGAGTGCCATGGCATCAGCTTCACTCACAGCAGCCTCAAACTCCTAAATTCAAAACAATCCTCCTGCCACAGCCTCCTAAGTAGCTGGGACCACAGGCACCCTCCATGATATTGGCTAATTTTCTATTTTTAGTAGAAACAGGGTCTCAATCTTGCTTAGATTGGTTTTGAACTCCTGAGCTCAAGGGATCCTCATGTCTCTGCCTCCCAGATGCTAGGATTACAGGTATAGGCCACTGCGTCTGGCCTGTTAATGGCTGTATTACATTTCATTTTTAAAGACAAAGGATAAACCTATTTATTTCAAACACTGTTTTCGCATTTAATAAAAATGCTGGGAAGTTTTGTTTTTCTTTTAAAGTATGTAATTAAAAACATTCCAAAAAATTAAAAAGCATATAAAAAAATAAAAGAAATTATTTGCAATGTATCTTTAATATATAAAAAGTCCTGAAAATCAATAATAAAAGATGAACACCCTAAAACCATGAAAGAGAAAATTCTACAATAATATAGATAATACATATTTTTTTAATGTTCTACCTTATAATAAAGAAATGCAAATAAAAATAAAAATGACATATCCTATTGGCATTTTTTAAAAATGTGATAGTAGTAGCAGAAGTTTAGGAAAATAGCAACCTTATACAAACAAGACAGGTGGGAAGACAAACAAGTAAACCTCTAGAGAGCCATTGAACAAAATGTTTCCAAAACCATCAAAATATACAAAGATTCTAACAAATCTACTTCTCAGACTTAAGGGAAAAGATGCACAGAGAGTCTAACAACGTATGTGTCACTGGGATTAAAAAGTCTGGTGGTGACCTAAATACCCACCAAGAGAAGATGAGCTAAGCACAGAGGGTCCATCTGTATGTTGGAAACTCAGGCAGGCATTAAGTGTGATGATGCAGATACAAATGTAGATAGATAGCTACTGACCAGAAGAATGTTCTTGAAATATTAAGTTTTCAAAAGGAAATCAGGATATAAAATAGTAGGTATAATATAAATCTATTTGTATACACATAAATATACCTAATATGCCCTATGTGGATGCAGGTGTATATGTAAGATATACATATAATATGCATATTCTTGTTTATATCTGGAATGCCATATAATAATACATGCCAAAAAGTAGTGGAGGTTGTTTCTGGGTGGTGAGATTAAGCGGGGAGGACCATTGCTTATCTGTATTTTCTAATTTTTCTGCAGGAATTTTGTACAGAATAATAAGTAAAATAGCACAAGTCAAATTTGATGCCTTTTTCTGCCCTGTCTCTTTTATAGTGAAGTCCTTTATATGCATTTGACTTGGGCAAGTGTGTAGGGTGGGGCAGGCAGAGCCACGGGCAGCCCTCGCCCCACTGCTGAGACCAGTGTCCCAGAACACCCCATGCAGGTGCCCAAGGGCTTGGCAAAAACCAACTCACCTTTCTGCAACCAAGGGCCACCCAAAGAGGGCTTTAATGATCTGAGGCCACCCTGCTCCCAAGGGGCAGAGCGGAGCTAGAAGCCAGGGCTCCCAACTTCCCAGGTTGCCTTTTTCTTTAGGTTCACTTTTTTTAAAATTGAGGTAAAATTCACATTACATAAAATTCACCACTTTAACCATTTTAAAGTATACAAATTAGTGGATAATAGTATATTCACAGAGTTATGCAACCATCACCATCATCTAATTCCAGAACATTTTCATTACCCCCCAGAAGAATCTCCATGCCCATCAGCAGTCACTGCCCATTCCCCTTCTCTGACCCCAATCCCTGGCAACCACTAATGTGTTTTCCATCTCTATGGATGTGCCTATTGCAGATATTTCATATACATGGAGCCACACAGTATTTGTCCCTCTTTGTTGGGCTTTTTTTGCTTAGCATGTTTTCAAGGTTCATCCATGTTGTAGGATGTATCAGTATTTCGTTTCTTTTTATGGCTGAACAATATCCCATTGTATGGGTAGACCACCTTTTTCAGCATTAACCTGTATAGTCATGACAGGGCCACTGAACTCAGCTCCTCTCCAAGACCAGCCTGCTGGTCCCCTACAATGTCTTCCTCCTGGTCCCCATCTCCTACCCCTGCAAGGACACCATCCACCCACCTGCCCTTAGCCCAGAGCTCCCTGCTCTCCATTTGCTCTCCAGCTCAGGACTTCAGCACAGCCCTTCCCCACCAGAGCCCTGTCTGAGAGCATGGGTGTGGAGCCCATGTTTGGCCATTTGGTCAGTCACTCAGTGCAAGGGTAAAGAGTGACATGAGCCCCTGACAGACTGGGGTGGGGGGCATCCTGTAGATCAGGGGGCCAATTCACTGTCCCTCAGACCATTGGAGGGCTGGACTATAGCTTAAAAAAAACTATGAACAAATTCCTATGCATACTGTACATATCTTATTTTGAAGTAAAAAAAAAACAAAACAGGGACACATACAATCACACCGCCTCATGTGGCCGGCAGGCCGCAGTTTGAGGACCCCTGCTGTGGAGTGTGAAGCATACAGCTGGCTTCGACCTGTGCTTCCCTGCCTTCCTTTCCTATCTGAGTCCCACCATCCCCATGGCCCAGAGTTACATGCCACCTCCACTGACAGGCCTGTCCCTGAGGCCACTCCCATCACTGTGTGTCAAACATCTCACTCAGCACTGGGGACCCCACAACCTTGAGTTTCCTGAAGGCAGAAAGTAGGATACCCCCCTGCCAGGCTTCCCAAAGGATCCAAATCAGTGGCACAGGCCCAGTGGGGGTTCTGGGATAGCTCTTGATGTACAGAGAAGGATTGACAGAAATGATGCTTACCCAGAAAGTCATCAAAGGAGAACTTGTCGTTGTCCCAGATCTGGAGTACCACACATGCTGGAATTTTGCTCTCTGTCTTGTCCAGCCTCCAGAAGGCATCCTGACCCAGAGTGGGAGCAGATAAGGAAGCAGAGAAGCACAGTCAGAGAGACAGTGGAGCAGTGTCCCAGGAGTCTTGGGAGAGCCAGGTCCTGGTGGAAGACTTAAAAGGCAGTGTACAAAATCCCAAAAGGGTACCAGGCAGGCTCACTTCACACATGACGGCTCCTTTAATCCTCCCAATTCTGTAAATCAAGGTTATCACTCCCATTGCACAGATGATGAAGGACAGGCTTGGAGAAGTTAAAGGAATTTGCCCGAAGTCTGACCACTAATAATAATATTAATATTGTACTGCCTATGTGTCAGCCGTCTGCCACTATGGGCTCAGTTAACCTTCCAACAACTTAAAGGAGATACTATTTTTACAACTGAGGAAACCAAAGAAAGTAATTAGTCCAAGGTCACACAGCTTGGATTCAAACCCAGGCAGCCAAGTTCCAGAGTCCTGCTCTGCACGTTTGATCTCTAGGTCAGAGCCGGCTGGCTGAGAACCTAGGGGACCCCACCTTCCCCGGCTGTTGCTAGCAGAATGCCCCAGCTGCACTGCTGTAAGCAGCTGGCACTGGGACCCGGACCCTGGCTCCTCCCTCTGCACCTCTCCTGCCTGCACCCCCGAAGCTTTCCCCAGGAGAAAGCTAAAGCCCACGGTGCTGGGAAGGGAGAAGAGAGGTCCTTATCACCCGCCTCACTCCCTCAGACCAGCTCTGGCCAGAACAAGGTAATCTTGGGCTTCTTCCCACAGAAGCCTCCTGGAGCAACTGAGAGATGTGGGATGGGACACAGGGAGATGTGTGGATGGGACACAGCCATGCTTAACTCAAAGCGTTGTCACTGAGGCTTTCACATCAGCTTGTTCTCTGTTATTTCACTGTAGCTGTCCCTGGGTAGGTAGCAAGGACCGGAAGCACTCTTACCAATCTGCAGGTAGTGGGTACCAGGTACCAAGCATCAGGTCAGAGCAGGGCCCTGGACCCAACTCTGTGGAGGATAGGCTCCTCACTGCTGACAACACAGTCTGTCAGGCCTTGGATGCCTGGTAAACACAGACTTGCCGCCCAGCCAGGGCTTGCTGTGGCCACCCGAGCCTCAGAGGCTGGCCAGGCACATCCTAGTGAGCTCCAGAATCTAAGACCATGACCACTGCCCCACGAGGAAAGAGCCCCCAGCCTCAGGCCAGACTGCTGCCCGGACTGAGGAAGGGGCTCAATCCCCAGTGGGCCCCTTGCCCCCAGCCCTCTGTCTGGTGCCTCCCCCCTTCCGGGCCCCAACCCCCAGCCCTTCTGCAGGTGCCTCCCTCCTCTGGTGAGCTTTTATGGCCCGCTCCACAGGCCCGCCTGCACAGTGCCGGCATCCTCCGCTCCTCTGGCCGGCTTGGTTTATGGGCTCGGTAATGAGCCAGAGGTTCAAACGGCCCCTGGTGGGAGCAGCTGGGCTGGGGCTCCAGCCTGGGGAACAAGCCCCCACAGGTCCCTGGCGCTCATTATGCTCCTGGCCTGGGCCCTTTTACTAGCTGTTTATTTGCAGGGTGGGTGCCTGACGTGCAGGCGGGCCCGAGTGGGCATGCTGGGCTCCAGGTGGGGAGCCAGGCCGGGCGACCAGTGGTGGTTCAAAGCAGCTGGATGAAAGGAGACCTTGTACTTTACGACAGTCTCGTCTGGTTAATGGGGTCCCTGGAGGGCCTGCCTGCCAGAGGCCCTGAACCTCATGGCAGAGGGCTGGCTCTGCAGCAGACCTGGAGAGCCACAGGCTACGCAGTGCCCCTGTGCCAAGCCACCCCAGTCTCAGCCTTCACCCCAGACCAGCTAATTGGTGCCCCACTGTGGGCCGGCTCTGCCTGCATCCCAGGTCCTTTCTCCCACAGAGGGATGCTGACTGCCTTCCAAGTGATTTCAGAACCACCCAACCTCCTCTCTAACCTTCAACCCACCTCCCCAGAGCCTGGTGTTATGTAGAGTTCCCACCCCCAGCCTCTCCTTGGACTCCTTAACTCTCCCCACCCCTTCATCCTCCTGGTCTGGCCCAGACTGTCAGGCCAAGCTGCCCCTTCCAAGTCTTCAAACCCCCTCTTCCCCTGGATTCCCCACTGTGGGTCAACACACTCTCTCCTTCCTTCTGACAGAGACTACAATACACTGCAAATTCTTAGTCAGCAGCCCCCGGGGGCTCTCGGCCCTGCCAGGTAACACTCCTCTGTGCCACCAGTCAGCATTGCAGCCCCTCCCTCTCTCTCCTCCCCCTCTCTCACTCAGCCTAACAGCCATTTCCAGCCTTTTCCATTTGTATCAAATCACCTGCCACAATGCCAAACTATCTCCTCTTACTTCAGAGAAAAAACCAGAACCTCCCTTCCTGCCACTCCTTGCCCACACTGCCACCTGCCACAATGAGGGGCCACCCCACCCCCCACACTTCTCAGGCTGGGTTCCCCATCCACAGGAGCCACTTACAGGTGAGCCCCAGAAATGATCTGCAGAAGCATGATGCCCTTCTATGTCCCCGTCCCCTGAGGTCCACAGAAAAGCAAGTGAGGCAAACAGGACTAGACCCACACACAGTCTACGTTTTCCTTGACTTCATAGAACCACTGCTAAATTCTGCTTTCTGGCAGTCACTACACAGCAATCCCTGGACTAAATAATCCATCAAACCATGTTTAATCCATGTTTTCTTTTGTTTGATGCCTTCAGAATGTTCAGCAGCACATTTTAGTTTCTTTAAAGTGCGGAGGATCCTGTGTGTTGGGCTGGAAGGATCATGTGGAAAGGACGTAAGAAGAGAATTAAGAAGAGCCGGGCACTCAAGTATATCGTGTATATCCTTCTTCAGGACAGAAGGAAGAGGCACAGCAGCTTCTAGGCCTGAAGCCTTGCGCCACCTCTGGAAGGAAGTCGGGAAGTAGAACCTAAACACCAGAAAGGCATTTCTGGTGCCTAAACACGGTGCGGCAGGAGAGCACCTCGAGCGGAAAGTGATGCTAGGTGGGATGAGTGGGCAGCACTCCAGCTCTCCTGAGCCCCTCACTGCCCCTTCCTGAGCTCTGGTGGCTGCTCTTTGAGAGTAGGCCTGGTGCCACCAGGAGGAAGCCAGCTGCCCTCAAGCACTCCCATTTTGGGGATAAAAAGTTGACGGCCCAGAGGAGACCTGAACTAGGAGACGCAAAGACTGAGGCCCCCCAATCCACCCCTGTCCTGGGGTGTTCCACTCCAGGGAGAGGTGAGGAGTGGAGAAAGGAAGGCAACAGCTTCAGGACCAGATGGACGGTCACTTCTACTGACTGTTCAGCTTAGAAAGTGACCACAGGCACCAGACACAGATGCTGGGATCCAGGTAGTGGGAGAGACTTAGTCAAGCATTCCCACTCCTGGGGACATGATGTGCAGGCCTGGCTGGCCCTCTGGGGAAGCTGCTCCTGTGGGGTCTGCCACACTGCCCCTTTGAAGGTCATGCTAGGTTTCTGAGACTGTCAACCTTAGAGCCAATGGTGACAGCTCTGCTGTTGATGGCAAAGAGGGAAGAAGAAAACAAAGAAGTGGGGTGGTGAGGTCAAGGAGATGATTTGTAGTAAACATAGCAGTAGTAGTGCCATGAATGATGGCACAGTATAATAGTGACACGGGGAATGAAGGTGACATGTGTGGACAGTGGAAGTGACATGAGCAGAGATGGGCAGTGGAGGTGACATGGGAAGCAATGGTCAGTGATGGTGACATAAACAGTGGTGGTGGGTACCATGCAGGAATGGTGTTGGTAGCATATGGTGTGGAGCATTGCTGAGGTTGTGACACCAGCCCAGTCATCACCTGGTCAGGGGGTCATGCTGGCATTAGTAAGCACTGGGAATGGCACCATTGGGAGACGGAAGGTCACTCACCTTCTTGGCGATGATGCAGACTTGCTCAGCTGGCAGGTAGTCAAAGGGGAAAATGAACCTCCAGTTAAAGTTGCCCTCGCCTCCCAGGGAGCGATAATGCACATCTGTCTTTTGCTTGTGTTCTTCAAAGCCGATCATCCAACTAGATGTACATGATTTTAGAGAACATTTTTCATCAAGATTCCCAACACAGTGTACATCCTCAACTTAGCCAAGCAGGAAATTAAGAAGGTAAGTGAGCTTGGAAATTATTTTGCAAAAATAATCCCCAGGAAATCTGCATAATGCACACACTGTGCCATAAGTTTGAAAATGTCAACTTCTCAGCCACTCTTGAAGGGTGTCTTCACATCTTTAAGTTCCACCAAAGGTTTAGTGAAGCGGAAGAAGTCTGGTAGGAGAGAAATTTCCCAAAGGCAGAGCCGACCCTGTGTACCCCTCCTTTGAAGCTTATTTGCTTTGCCCTTCCCAGTACCCAAAGTCCCCACTGGGCTAGACCCGAAGGGAACAAAGACGACTCAGTGAGCTGGGACCAGGGGGACAGTGGGTCCCTACCCTTTCACATAAATGTCGCTCATCTTCTCCCCCGTGATGCTGAGGTCATCCAGGATCACATCTCTGGTGTTCCAGATGATACAACGCATGAAAAACCTGGGGAGAACAATGACTCCTATCTGCATAGATTTCCTACCGAAGCATGGGAAGTCCTGGGCTGAGAAGCCAAAAGCCCACTCACCTGAGAAGACTAGACGCCTGCCTGGCTGGACACCTTGCCAGACCCAAACAAGAGCTGCACTCTGTGGCCCAAGTGCACAAAGAGTGACCTGGTTCCACCCACAGCAGGTTGTGACCCTCCCCCACCCAGCTCAGCACAGAGCCCAGTTGGCCAAGTCACCTTCTGGCTCTTCGGGGAGTGATGTTGAAGGGAGGTCCAGGCCGCCCCAGGGCCTTCGGAAACAGGTCGACCCACATCTGCAACTTCCCCTGTGAAGACAGGGGCCCATTCTCTCTTCACCCTTTCCTTCAACCAGCAGTCACCAAGCACCTGCTCTGTGCCCGATGCTGGGGGAATAGGGCAGAGAAACCCCAGCCCTGCAAGGTGGGGACCCTACCCAAGGAATTCCAGGGACTCCAGGGCTGACTGCAGAGGTGAACCACAGCCCCATAGGCTATCAGCTTGGGCCTATGCCTGGGGGTAAAGGGTCAGGGACAGTTTCTCAGATATGGTGATGGTTGAGCTAAGTCTTGGTGACCAGGAGAATGGTATGTGCAAAGTTGTGGAGAGTCAGGAGGGCTCAGTTGTCCCCGACAGGACATGACCCCCCCTCCCCCACTGCCCCTCATACCCCTTTCTCTCTGCAAGCCAGATGTGATTTTTGTTCCATTTAGAGAAGAAGAAGCAAAAGTTAAGTCGCTTCTGCAGGGTAAGTGTCCACACCTGCTATGCTAGTCTAGGGGAGGCTGGTAGCCAAAGCACCTCGGGAAGAGAGAGCTGCGTTCTGGACAACAGGGATGAGTTGTCTGGCCTTCACAGGCACCTTCATGGCTCACTTTGCCTGTAACCTTGTCTTTTCTTCCTCCTCCCCAAACCAGCTCTGAGCTCAATTCCTCCCCTGCTCACTGTCCCAAGCTTGCTATCTGTGCTTACCCCCCTGACAACCCAGCACAGGGCCAGCCATCTGAGACTGAGTCACTGACAGATGGCAGTGGGGCGGGGGCCCCCTGAGGAGGGATGAAACAGCAGGCTGAGAACATGGGCAGAAGTCAGGGGCTGGGCCTATGCAGGGATGAAGGAGGTGGCTCAGATTTGTTCCCCAGGCTCTGAGGATTGGAGGCAGCCAAAGGAGGCTGGGCTCTAGAGAGCCTATGACAGGTCAACAGTGGCAGCCACTTAGACTCAAGAACAGGTCAAGGAAGGACTGACCAAAACCCAAGATCCCTAATGGTTCCTCTGTGATATTCACATTCTCCTTGCAGTGGGGCTGTCTAAGTTGGAGGACTCTGTCGCCCAAGGGTTGAGGTCCTACCTGCTCGATGTCTGGCTGCAGTGGGCTGTAGAGGGGCCGTGACTCCACATGCTCTGGGACCAGGCCTTGCTGCTGAAGGACATGCAAAGCCAAACGCTCTTCCACTGGGCCCAGGTGTGGGTTTGGGATCATGCCAGCCTCTGTCCCAGAAAGAAGACAGAAAAGTTGCAGGAGCCAGGTGAGGGAGAGAAAGTAGGAGGGTGAGCAATGAGCAGCCCCAGTGAGCAGGCTGAGGAGGGCTGCCATAAGCCACTGTAGTCTCACCCCAAGCCCAGGCACACTTGGTCTGGTTCTCTCTCATATCCCACTTTCTGTAGGGGATTTCCTAGCCCTTGCTATCAATGGGCTCCAGGCATAAAATCCAGACTCACTATTGCCACCATTTCTACCAAGCCTCTTCTGTAAGAGTTCTTCTTCCTCTTTTCCACCAGTATTAATCATTCTCATCTGCCAAAACCCACCCTTTCCTGGAAGCCCTCCCTGACTGCTCCCAACTCTGAGTCTCAGCAGATCTGGCAACCTAGCATTGTTAGTACCATTCTCCGGCTCATGTAACTCATTCTATTAGTAGCAGTAGCTAAAATAATAGTAAGAACAGAAAATGCTTCCAGAGTAGGACCCATGTGCCAAGCACTGTTCTTCATGGATATCAGCATATTTAATTCTATAGCGTCCCTGTAAGTTAAGTGTTGTAATTATCCCCATTGTATAAATGAAAAATCTGTGTGGAAAAGCCACACAGCTAGGAAGCTGAGACCACATGCTCATTGAGGAAAGGTACAAAACTAGGCCTAAACATTTCCATGCTATCCCCTGGGACTTCCCAGGTACAACTCCTCCCTGCCAGGGTGGGTCAAAGATTGGTGCTGTAGGTGGGTAGAAGATATGGGGTAGCCCTGACCTGAGTACCCAGCCAATCAGCTAGCAACCTGAACTTGGAGCCTTGATTTGAGGGTGATGGTGGTCCACATGCATCTACACGTACACATGCACACACAGGTGCATGCCCCCAGGTGAACCCACATACACCAACACAGATTCTCATGTACACACACACATTAACCTATCAGACCTGCCCTGCCTATATTAAAGGGAACCCCCCCAAAAGCAAGATGCCCCAGAAGGAATCTGACTCTGCTCCTGACTGGCCAGGTGACATTGGGCAGGTCATTAGCCACTCTTGGCCTCAATGGCCTCACTGTAAAAACAGACAGATGTTAGACCTCACCATCTCTAGCTTTCTGGCTTTTGTTTCCCAGACTTTATGACCATGAGCCCTGGTCCCTATGATAAAGTTGCTCACAGACTAGTAGAAGGAAATGAGACTACCCTCAAAACAGATGCACGTTCTATTGGGGAAAAGCATGCAGGTTTGGGTGCCTAATGGCTAAGCCTGGCTCAGCCACAACCTGAGAGAGTCAGTAAACCAGAACAAGGAGGAGGAGGGGGATGGCCGATGGGGCATCAAAGCCATCACTCCACTTTCATAACCTTGGCACCAGCTCTGACATCAAACACATTGAAGCAACCAGGAGGTGAGGGGCTAGCTTGGCCTGTAAACACCTCCAAGGAGGCTGAGCTGCACTGGGTGGGTGACACAGACCTGTGGGCATCTCAGACACACAGAGAGCACATGGCAGGATTCCCATCTGAGAGGGCTGTGCAGAACTGGGTGACAGGGGAGGGGGTGAGGGACTACAGGGTGCTCTGTAGTTTGTTCTTTGTATGCCTTAGGTGCATAAGCTGAGGGTGGGACTTGGAGGGTACCATCAAGGTCAAGCTGGCAGGCTAACACAGTTCAAGCAGAAAACTGTTGCGGCTTGTACCCCATGTTTCAACCAAGGTCTGATCATCCAAAGCCAATAGACTGATCCTAATCTGACCTTGACACTGGCTTTAGGCTCATCCCCCCATCTTGACTATGGATGGTCCCTGACCTGGCCTTGGATTAAGGTCTGACCCCAGCCTCACCCTGACCTCTCACTTTCACAGTGGCATCACAGGTAAGTACTATCCCCAAAGAACCGAGTGCAAGTGCAGCCCATTTGTGCTGCCCTGGAGAGATCCAAGCCACAGCCTGCAGATGTGAGTTGTGTTCACTTGGGCCCTTATGGGAAGAGAGGGTCTGATGAGAGACAAGGAGGGAGAGGGAGAGCCCCATCATGGGGTGGGGTTGCATGGCAGCTCACCTATCTCTTCAATGGTGTATTCTTTATCCTGAAACAGCACTCGGTCTGTCCGGTACACAGGGGCCTTGACCCTGCGCTGCTGGCAGAAGAGGTGGAGAAGCTGGGAGGGGCGCAGCTGGTCCCTCCACTGGTTTGGTCCAGAGCTGAGGCCCAAGCACAAGACAAAGATGAGACACTCCAAGGACAGGTACGAGGGCAGAGGAGCATGCAGTGATGTATGTACCCTCACGCACAGCAGCACCCACATCTGATCACTCATCATGAATGGGCATTCCCACTATACAGATGAAGAAACCGAGGCCAAAGAGAAAAAGACTTGTTTAAATATGCATGTAATTGGAACTAAACTGTTTCCAATCTCCAGAGTTAGAGAATCAGACCCAAACAAATCCCAAGATGACAGGAAGAGGAGAGGAGTGCTGTCTACACCTGAATTCCCCTTACATAAACTGTCACAAAATTCCCAGCTGGGGTCCATGTGTCCTACCATTTATCCCGCTTCCTTTTCCCCCTCCATCCTTCTCTTTCCTGTTTTCAGGTGCCCAGCATTGTAGAGGCCCTCTGAGGAACATCAAGAGAACTGGATCATAGCAGCATGATGAAAAGCCAGTCCTTAGAGGTATACACACGGGTTCAAATCCTAACCCCACCACTTACGAGCCATAACATCCCTGGGCCTCAGTTTCCTCAACTGTGGAATGGGGATAAGACCCCCACTGGACTCCATGAGAGAAGGCCAAGGTAATACTAAGCCCGGGACTGACACATGGTGAGTGCTCAGGAGATAGGGGTGGTTTGTATCACAGAAGCAGCCACCCCCACACACATACACACAATAGGTCTGTGGGAGTCCACAGCGAGCCCCAAACTTGGACAGCAGCCTGTTCTCCAGGTCGATGACTGTCTCCCCAATCTTTTCATCCTTGGAGAGGAGGTCGTAGTCATAGAGAGTGATCTTCAGGTCCTTCTCCAGGGGCAAAGTGCAGGTCAGCTCAAACATCCTGCAGGAGGGCAGAGGGCAGGACGCCACAAGCTCCCTGATGTCGCCCTGTACAGCCCCACTTCCAGGGGCTGGAGCTCAGAAGCCATCCCAGGGAGTCCAGCCTCCTCAGGCCTCCTGTCTCTCACAGCACCCTGTCCACAGCACTGCTGTCCTGGGCTTGTCTGAGAGAGTGAGAGTGAGTGTGTGTGCATGCACATGTGTGTGCAGGGGACGGGAGTATCCCAAATAAACTGGGCTGGGCACACAGGAGGTGCCTGCTGGAGGGGCCACACATGACAGAACAAACTGGAACAGAACTTTAAACTGAAGTCTCTAACACAACACTGGGAGACAAGTGATGTGAAACGCCAGAACCAGGTGCCGGACTTTGGGATTGACCAAGGGGCCCGTTTTCTGGACTTCTGAGCCTTCACACCTACTTCCGGGGTAGAATGGAGGAGGCACTTGTGAGAAGACTTCTTTAGGGCGCTCCTGCTGTAGCTAAGATTTCCACCTACCACAGGGGTCAAAGGTGAGGGTATTCTCCCTTCTCCGATTGAAATGAGTTCCAAGCAAGTGGGAGACACAGGTCTGGCACACATCATGCTCAAGGAAGCTAAAGCAGCTTGTGGCAGAAAATAGAGCAGGGGCCACATTTGGAAGGAGCTGCTGGGGGAGGAATGCAAGGACTTCCTGGGAGGAGAGAGGCCACCACAAGGCCAGACCAGAGCTACTCTAAATCCTGCTCCATGGGCCCTCCCAGGAGTCCCAAAAGCAAGACACTGGCGTGGACAGTCTGACAACCAGGAGCTTGGGGTGGTCAGCCAAAGGGACAGAGAATCCCGGGAGGCACAGTGGGAGGGTCATGGGGGCCTCTGAGAGCCTCCAGAAAGCACCCACAGGAAGATAAACAGGTTTTAAGTTTTGCCACTCAGAGAGTGCCCAGACAACAAGGGCAGGTGAGATGGGCCTTGTAGTCCTGGCCCTGCCGGAGTCAGAAACCTTGGGGCCAGCCAGAGGGGAGAAGGGAGAAGCACTAAACAGGGGAAGAAAGGAAGGCACACACATACCCTCAAAGTGGCCCCGGCAGGAGAGGGGAAAGTACTCCCTTGGAGCCATGATGGGGGCTCATGATTACACAGGAGTGGGCACTTGAGTGGGCATTCTGGGTATGGTCAAGACCTTGGGTTTGTTGACTTAAAATGGCTGAACTCAAAGTGATCAGGAGAACTACCTGCCTGTCACTTTCAACACAGGGAAGGGGAAGGTGACCCCACAGAATCAGTGCTCATGGGGTCCTGGCAGACAGGACTTTGTCAAACTAAGCTAGCCCAGGCCAGCATCCCTTGATGCTTCCTGTGCTTTGATTCCATCTCATGAGTTCCACACACAGGTTATGGAATGGAAGAGTTGCTGCTGTGATCTGAGGGAGGCCTGGCCGGAGTTTAGGGGAGATGGGGAAGTAGGAGTAGGAGGGACTTGTTTCTGCACTGGCCCCCCACCTGGCCTGGGCCCTACTGGCCCCCCTCCTGTGGAAAGGCCCTACACCAGCAGTGGAGCTCAGTAGAGGTCCTCTTTCCCACGCACCACCCTGCCTCCCACTCTAGATTGGTGGTGGCCCATCACTGGCCAGGCCTGTTTCCTCATCAAAAACTGCACTTCACCAGACTGATTGGGTCGTCACTGCAGGGTGAAGACCAACTCGATAGACACTGGCTATAAATACAATGTGTTGCATGTGATGACATCAGAAATCAGGCACCTGCTTCTATAGGAACTCTCAGAGAAATAGCCCCCAACCAATGCACTTCTCCCTTTTCTGCCCAAAGCAGCTCATATCCAAACAGCAATTCAGGATGTTAGGAGCTACTCCCATGCAGTGGGCATTGATCCTTCCTTTCCTTAGATTTCAAGAATCATTTTACCATCCTGGGTCTACATGCTTTTTTAGCTATTGCTATAGATACATACATGTGGGATACTTACAGAGAATAATTACTAAATGCACTGTAAACCAAACTGGATACTGAGATGTTAATAAAAGGACATTAGGGAAGAAATGGGTGAAATTCTAATAAAGTCTACAGTTTAGCTAATAATAATATACTATGTTAAGCTCTTTATTTTGACAGTGGCTAGGTAAGATGTTAATAGTGGGAGAAATTGAGCAAAGGGTACATGGGAACTCTGTACTATCTTTGTAACTTTTCTATACATCTGAAATTATTCCAAAGTAAAAGTTCATCTAAAAAAAATTAGCAAATTCATCTTTTAAGCTTCCATGTAGATTTCTGATCTTAGAGGTAATTGTGTTCAACCAGGAATTTCTGCTGGGACACAATCCTTTAGCACATTAACAAAAGGGCTGGCTAGGTCACAGTGGGGAGGAGGGGAGGAAGGGGAGAGCAGAGAGAGAAAGAAGGAGGGAGGGGTGGGGAAAGGAAGAACAGAGAGAGGGAAGGGGGAGGAGGGTGGGGCCTTGGTGTGTGCCACACCTTTTGAGAGCAAGACATGATTGCAAGAGGGACTTTACCTAACAAATGCAATCAGTGTAACCTGGCTTATTGTACCCTCAATGAATCCCCAACAATTAAAAAAAAAAAAGGTCTGGCTAAAGCTATGCCCCCATAAGCACGGGAAATTTAGGGAATATAAATCTGCTCCAAGAAGAGGTTGCATATCCCCGCCACCTACTCTACTGTGACTATCCAGATTGGCTCCTGCCCCACTTACTTTCCAAATACAGGCTCCAGGGTACAGGGGATATAGTTTTCCTGGTCACTCACTGATTTCTTCCCTATGGAGATCTTGATGTAAGGATCACACTGAAGGAGGAGACAGAAACACTTAAGTGAAATCACTTTCCTAGCATGCCTTTGGGGTTCTTGAGTTTCTGGCCTCCAGAAGGAATAAGGTGGCCAGCCACTGGGAAGGAGCCCATCCTACACACCACAACACACTACTTGGCCCAGATATGGGTTTCCTGCCTTGGTTCTATCAATAGAAAGGGGCTGTCTGCATCTTCTATCTACCCAGTCCTGGGAGAGCCAGGTGAGGGCTGGACTCATGTCCTCAGAAACACAATAATCTCTATTACATGTATGATGTATGATGAGTCCAGGCTGGAATCTTCTCTGCAGCCTCAGCTTAAGCACGTGGAAACTAAAGAAAGATGGTCAGACTTTGTCAAACTAAGCTAGCCCAGGCCAGCCTCCCTTGATGCTTCCTGCAGAAAACAGTACCCCTTCAGCCAGCCTCCTTGGGCTAGAAAGTGCTCAAGGTTAGTCTGGAATCAAGAAGGCTTCAAGTATATAAACTAACACACTGGCCATGACCATGTTGCCAAGGCTGAGGACTATTCTACTCTGTCATGTGGTCTAATGACTTCATACCCTTGAAAGGCAGGACCTAGGCCTTTACACCCCCCCCCCCCCACACACACACACCCACACACTCCTCAAGGACATAGCTAGGCCTAAGGAAGTGACAGAAGACTCCCGCCTCATACCTCCAAACTCCAAATGTCCCCCAGCCCTGCCTCTCTTCTCTCCTTTTCATCTCTCCTCCCCTTTACTCTCCTCATCTTTACTCTGTCTCCCCTGCCACCTCCCCATAATTCCAGTCTTCTTCCTTCCTTCAAATCTCCCTTCTCCATCTCAGGCCAGGACTAGTGTGAGACAGCTGAGGCATTTGTCTTAGGCTCAACATTTATGGGAGAGCCAAAATATATAGTTATCAAAATAAGCACTATTTTAACACAACATTTTAAAAACTAAAACCAACGCCAATTGCCTGTGATTAACAAAATTTTGAGTAAAGATGAGAAGGAGCTTCTCCTTGCCTCTGGCTCCTCTGTGGCTAGGCACAACAGTTACTAGACCTGCTTCTTCCCACCGACCATGGAAACCCCTACCAAGTCCACTCCCAGCCTACACCTTCCACCTTACATTATCTCTATAGTAGATCCTTGTTCTAGACATACATTAAGAATCTTCTTTTAACCTTTGCCTATGCTTTTGACCCCTCTTAAAATACTATTTTCTTCTTCCTCCTAGCCTATCAAAACTCCATAGCCTTAAGAGTCCTGTGCCTTCCAGGAAGCCTTCCCTATCTTTCCAAAGTCCTATAGTGACTTTGGCCTTCTCCAACCTCCTAGAACACTTGATCTTTAAAAGAACTCCATTCAGTCATGTCTCACTTTTCTGTGTGTTTGTCTGATTTCATGGCTTACTATGAGCCCTTGGGGTAGAGATTGTTCCAGATGCTGCAGGCCATTCTTACCTCAGCCTGCTGTTTGGGGGCAGGGAAGGGCTATAGGGATGTTACCTTCCCATTGGGGTCCTTGGGCTGCAGTCCAAATGCTCGGACAATGTAGATGCGGACCAAGCACTCCTGGGGCCCCTGAGCAGCCATCTGGTGGAACTGTCTTGGGGGCAGGGGGATTGCTGGGTCTTCTGGGAGAGGATAAATTTTGAAGAGCCCCTGGAAAGAATGAGAGATTAACTTTTATTTTATCATCATTGTCACCCACACAATCACCATCATGACCATTACTCTCATCTCTACAAGAGTCATCACTAAGAGATCACCAAGCCCAATGGCATCTCATCACTGCCATCAGACTCCACACCAGCAGCCTCACCACCTCTGTCAACTTTACCACCTCCGTGACCCACATGGTCACCAACATCAGCACCAGGGTCACCACTGCAGATATTACCCCTCTCCCTTCACTGGTGGTTGCAATATCACAGTCTTAGGCCCACCTGGGTTAGGGACACATTTTCAGTGACTTACTTTAAACTCCCCAATGATAGAAGGATCTTCCATCTCCTCCTGGGTCTTGCCCCGATAGAGCTTGAAGGTGTTGCAAAAGTCGGAAAGGCCCTCAAAGGCCTCCACATTCTCCAGTTGTGTGTCATAGACCTGCCACATGTGGGGGATCAAAGAAGGGGACAAGGAAAAGAGAGAAAGCAAAGGGACAGCAAAGGAAAGAGGACCATGAAAGCGTGAGTATATAGAGAGAAAAGGAACAGAGAAGAAGAAAACAACGGAGAAGACCAAAAACATAGTAAATGAGCAAAAGCAGAAGAGAAGTGGAGAGAGGTAAGAGAGGAAACCAAGAAGGAACAGAGGCAGAGAGGAAAGAAAACCACAGGGAAGGGAACAAGGGGGAAGACATTTATTTGTTTAGCTCCATTAGGGAAGAGGGTTTTCTGGTTAATAAAATAAATAGTCTGGTACCCAAAAGTCATCATAGACATGCATGACGCATTTTCTAAGACAATAAGATCACAAACAAATGAAAATTTGCCTTGTTATTTGAGGACTAAGACACAACTGAAAAGTAACAGGTCAGCAATTCAAGCAAAAATGCTTACTGCACTTTGTCCAATGACTGTGGTATCAAATACCAAGCCAAGTGTATCTTGAGCACCATTTTAAATTTGTTAACTCCATTATTTACTTATCTCCTCTCAAACATCCGTACTATTACTTGTTAGAGCAATGTTTTGGAATTTTTTAGGCTTAAGTAAAGCAGATTTTTATTACAGATGATAAAATGTACCTAATAAATTAATAATCCACTGTTTCTACTGAAAATTGAGAAATTAGCTGTGGCAGGCACCTGTAGTCCAGCTACTCGGGAAGCTGAGGCATGAGGACCGGTTGAGTTTGAGGTTGCTTGAGCTATGATGATGCCACGGCACTCTACCCAGGGCAAGAGAGCAAGGACTTTGTTTAAAAAAAAATAACAAAACGTGGTACCACTAAATTTCTAATTTGCACTTATTTGAATACTAGAGAAACTGGAGTGGGTTTTATCAGCCACTTGTATTCTCTCCTTGCGAACTTGTCAATGGTTCATCCTGGTCACTTGTCCATTTCTCAACTATTCATGTCTGTTTCTTTGCAGTGGTGATTTGAGAGAGCTCTCTGTATGTAAAGGATATTAACTTCGAATGAATTACAAATATTTTGTTCCAGTTTGTCACGTGCCTTCCAATTGTGTTTCTGATATGCTTATATTTTCATTTGTCTGTATTTTATTATGTTTATGTTTTTTTTTTTAACCTATATCATAAATTTCTAGATAGTCTGATCTAAAGACTTTTTCTTTATAGCTTCTGCCTTTCAAATTAGGCTTAGAATGTCTTCACAGCATAATTATTCAGCATTCAATTTGAGTTGGTCCATGGTCTTAGGTAAGAATTCAACTTATTTTTTCACCAAATAGTTAAGCAATTACTGAAGCACCATCTTTGTTTACACTATTTCTTTTCTTCCCAGTAATTTGTATCGTACATTAAATGTTTACCTATTTTTTTCTTTGTTGGTGATCTTTCTATTCTGCTACTTCTCCAATTTTAATTACTGAACCCCCGTAACCTATTTTGTTACCTGACATTCTTCCAAAATGAAATTTTAAAACATTAAGTCCAGTTTTCAGCAAAATTGGAATTTTTATTAGATTTGCATTAAGCTTGAAATTAATTTTGGACAGGAGAAATAATATCTCAGTAGTGTTGACATTTTTATCCAACGATCTGATCTAATTCTCAATTTATTCCATTTCTTTTATTATATATTGTCATCTTCACAGAGAGGCTACATACTTATTGTTGAGTTTGTTCCTCATTAAACTTAATCTTTTTGCTTGTATTGTGAATCTTTCTTTTACTAGATTTTCACAATAGATGCTGCCATCTTCCTAGGCTCTCCTGACGGCTCTCTTTAGGTGCTCAAGCAAGTCACTTGCACACGGTGACAATTTGTCTCCCCCTTCTAAAATGAATAGCCTATTTCTTTGTGTTGACATTGAAATGGTTAGAATATACAGAATAATGGTAGATGATAAAGTGAATGTGATCATGGTGAGTCTTCTTGTTTCTGTCAAAAGGACTGCCCAGCATTTCACTTAGTACCTTAGCCTAGACTGGATCACAGAGTGCTTTGATAATCTATAATCAATAAGTCTGGGATCTCTTCTCAGACAAATGCACCTGTAGATATGCTTGAGAAACACAGGTTCAATTTTGAGGGTAAAAAGAGTTTCTGAAACTGTAAAGTTGGATGCTGGCTATTGGTTTGAGAAGTGTATTTTATAACATTAAGGAAACCCCTTTCTATTTCCAATACGTTATTGTTCTTATGAATCATCAATGGATGTTGAACTTTATCAAATGCTTTTCAGCACTGACTGAAATAATCTTTGTTAATTCTACATATTTGACAGGATGAATAATGTTAATGATTCCCTAATGTTGAACTCTTTACATCCTGCAATAAAGTCAATTTGGCTATCATGACTTACTATTTTTAGATTTCACTTGCTGTTATTTAAAATTTTGTATACATATTCATTTCATAAATAAATGACATTTATATGTACCGTTGTGCTTTATTGGATTTGGTGGTAAGATAATTCTACTTGTATAAAAATCGAGGTTTTCTACCTTTTAACTTTTTTCTCTGCTGTGAAAATTAAAATAATGTATTAATATACGTACCACAGGAATTACTTAATCTTTGAAAATCTGGGAAATTCCCTTTATAGTCAGTTCCCTGGCTCTTTCTTTGGAAGTAATTCTTTGATAATTTTCCTGTTTCTTTCATATTTTTCTGTTGCTTTTTGAGACGGTGGTGGCATTTCTTTTTGACTTCATATTATCTCATTTCTAGGCAGTTTTGATGTCCATTCATTCACATGGAAACACAGAATTTATCTAAAATGCTCTAACTCTCCATTATGTCCCTATTTTCATTATGGATATTGGCTTGGTTTTCTCTACTTCTCTAAATTAGATAAACTGGATAGTTATCTATTTTAATTAATTCATTTTGATCAAAGACCCAATTATTCAATTTTTCAATTTTCTCTTTCAGATTTTTATTTCTGTTTATATTTTTTTCTTTTCTTCATTCTACGGTTTTGAGGGCCTTCTCATTATTATCATTCTTTCTAACTTTTTGTGTTGAATCTTTATTTACATTATTCCCTTTTTCTGGATAATAAAGGTATTTGCTCCTATAACATTGCCTCTGCTTATGTGTTGGCATTGCCTCTTTGTTTGCATTCTCATTTTCTGGCATTCTGTCACTTCAGTTTTATTTTTATTATTTGGTCCCAGAGTTGGACATTCAGTTGTCTTCTTTGTAATTAACATAAGTGCTAAAGGCTATAAATTTCCTCTGAATACCACTTTAGCTATAAACCACTAAGCTTTAATATGCAGTGTTTTATCACTATTTCTTCAATGTTCTGCAATTTCAGTTTGTATTTTCTCTTTCACTCAAGAATTATTGAAAGAGAAAATTATTTTATGATTTTCCGGGTAGACAAGTCTTTGGAGACTTTTGATCCTGTCATTAATTTTTAATTAATCACATTACAATCAAAAAATGTTATCTGTGATATTGCCAATTTTTGTAAATGTGCCATTGGTGTAGTCTTTACGTTTTGGCTACTGGGTTCAATCAGGTTAATAATTATGCTGGGTCTTCAATAGACTCTCACATCTCTGTCCCTTTATCTGTTGTGAACTGAGAGAAGTGAATTAAAATCTCCTATCTCTCAGTGTATTTATTTGGCTTCTTAAATACCTTGTCATTTCTGTTTTGTTGTATTATTTAGAATATAGATAGTCTCATAACTGTCATATTTGGGAATTAAACCATTTAGCATTATAGAGTGTCATCTTTAATCTCATTTAATTTAGGACCTGAAGAGCCTCTCATCTAATATTAAGACGATGGCTTCTGCTTTCATTTCATCTGCATTTGCCTGGCACACATTTTCCTAATCTTTTATGGATCTTTTTATTTTAGAGTCAGATTTTGCTTTGAGATCTGATTTAAAGTTAGTAATTTAAAGTGGCTCATGTAATACATAAACATGTTATATGTTTATATTATGTTTCCTAGGTTTTTTTTCTTAAATATCATTGACTGCACAGTCTGTTTTCTGTGTGCATGATGCAAAGGTGGGAAGGAGGACCTGTGTGTATAGTTCTTCTGATAACCAAGATGACCTGAGCTTCTGTTCTGTTATTACTATAAACGTATATACACTGATAATACTTAGTCCTCTATGTCTTCAGAGATTGTATTTATGAATTCCTTACTATAGCAACGATAAAATAATAAAATTTTATCTCCCTTCTTCTCCCTCTCTATCACCCTGTTTTAGATAATATTATCTTTTTAAACATTTACTTTAGTACTATTTGCTTATATAATAATTGGCTTATACTCCTATTATGTGATATGTCAATTTTACTCTATTTTCTAATATGGTAATCAGTGTCCTTACTCTATATCCCACTCTCTTTCCTCCTCCTTCACCTAATTTTTGTCAGTTTTGTCATTTCTACATTTCTATATATGACACTTACCTTCTTTCTTATTACCCTAACCCTTCCATTTGGTTTCATTTTGGTTCAAAGGTAAAAATAATTTCACAAACCAGTCCTTTTGTGTGGTTTCTCCAGTTATCTCCTCGTTGGCTAAAGTTCATCCCCTGGGAGTTTTCTCAAGATGGCATCATAGGAACCATATTACCTTAGTTCCTGAACACGCACAACTGATTGTAGCCTTTGTGCTTGGAAGTCAGCTTGGCTCAATATAAGATCCTAGGGTCTCCCTGTCTTTCCTTGATGGCCTTAGATATGGTACTTTACTGTCTTCAGCTATTGAACGCTATTTTGGAAAAATTGAAGCCACTTCAATTTATTTTCTGTCTTAAACAACTTAATGTTGTCTTTTTCATTCCAGGATATGGGAAGGAGGTAGGACTACCCAAAGAATTATTTATCTCTAAAGTAGAATAACCATACTAGAATATGTTTCAGGGTTGACCAGTCTGGATCATCTTTTCTTGACACACTTTTCAATACGTATGTTGTAGGATTATTTCATTTCAGTAAAGTTTTATTAAGCTATTATATGTTTTATCTCACTGTTTTAGCTGTCTGCCTCAGACTCCAATTATACAAATGTTGGGTCTCCTTTCCCTGACTACTATATTTGTCATTTTCTCTTTATTCCTTTATAGCTTTCCCTTTATTTCCATTTCATTTTGCTTGCTTTTATAATTTCTGCCCTCTATGCCCCTGACTCTGTTCCTCACATTCCATCCACCTGGTTCTCCTTCCAATTTCATCTTTTCTACTCTTTCTTTCTTACATCCTACCAGCTCATAGTTCATCTCCAATCATCTCATCATCTCTTGAGTTCTTTCATTTCTGCTTTAGATTCTGACAGCTCTATTAAAGAAAAAACAAAAACTCACAGCAAAACATTTTGTCTCATCTGGTCCTTGGCAAAATTTTTCTACTGAGTATACATCTCTTCTATTGGTAAGTTTGATTTCTATTTTTTCTTCTGCTTTTGTATGATTTTTAAATTAATGCTATCCCAATTTTTTAATTATTTTTCACTTAATGAGTTATTTTTTCCTAGACCAGCTATTTCTTTGTTCCCACCACAGAGGCAATCTGATTCCTGCAAACATGCTTCATCTGTGTGATTCTTTTATAGCTCCATCTGCTCTGCTTCTCTGAACCAAGCCAGATCTAGGAGGCTTCTGTCATCAACTTGAATCTGTCTCCAAAGTTCCCATATCCATTGAGGTGCAATAACTTGTGTTTCATGGTAAAACATCACCTTTTAAGAACTGTATCTTGAAATTGTTTTGAAAATTTTCAAGCACATACAAAAATGAAGAGAATAATAAACACCTACATACTCATCACCTGTCTCAAATAATTATCAACATTCTTCCACTCAGAAGCATATTTTTGCTGGGGCTTTCCGAGAACTGCTCCTGCTATGACCTTCCACCATTCTTCATGCATCTTCCCTTCGCTTACTGCTGAGTGGCCTCTACCCAATCTCAATTGTCTTTGGGCAGCCCTTACATATATTTTGAAGTCTGTGGCTTTTATGTTTCCAACTTTTCTGAAAATGAATTTTGCGGGTTTGAATGATTTCCAAGAGAAAAGGGAAAAAAATGCTGACTTGTGCAGTCATGTTCATACTGGAAGTCCCAATAAAATACTTTTTAAATTTCCAAGTGGTTGGACTTTTTGTTTAAAGTTTTGTTATTAATTTCTCATTTTATTCCATTTTAATCTATCTTGTATGGTTTCTGCTTTGGGTGACTTATTACCACACTAATATGTGATCAAATTTTGTAAATGTTCTGTGAACATTAGAAAAAAAGTATTCTTTATTTTTTATTATTTTTATTCTGTATTTTAAAGCTGCAACATGAAGTTCACATAAAGCTATAACTTTAGCTTCATGTAACTTAAGCTTACCTTGGTATTCAGATCTGTTATTTCCTTATTTATCGCCTGCTTAATTGGTGAAGGAGAAAAATATATTAAAATCTCCACTGTAACTTTAATTTCTATCATTTTGTGTTTTTATCTGTGTGAGATATTAGTTTATTCATTATTATCAACTATTAAGTATTTTAAAGCTTTACTATCCAATGCATAGATATTTGGCAATATTTACATTGATACATGTATCTTTTTTGCAAAGAAACACTATTTTGTTTCCTTTGCTTTTTATTTTAATTCTGTTTTCCTTTTATTTATACTTACCTTATTTTGTTTTCCAAAATATTGTTTTTCAAAATATTTATTTTTTACCGATTTTAAGTTGTATTGTTTTAGATGTGTCTTTTAAAGATGGTATAATGAATTTTGACTTTTGATATCATCTAGGAGTCTTTATCCCTTAATAGAGGAGTTTAATCCATTTTTGCTTATTAGAAAAATACATTTCATTCTTTTTCTACTATTTTCTCCATGTCTTCTGTTTTTAGTACTTTCTCACTGCATCTTTTGTTTTCTACATTTTGCTGTGTAGATTATGAGTAGTTTTTCTCCCTGATCCTAGTGATTTCCAGAATTTGTTTTTTCTCTATCCATAGTGTTTTCCAGTCTCTCCATAATGCTACAGGCTAATTTTCATCACTGACCACTGCTGGTGTTGGTGATTTTCTTCTATTTACTTATCCCTGCAGGACCAGTGTTTCTTCCAGGTCTAATTTTTCCCTTAGAAATAGTTTGAACGCATTGTGCTTGGACAGCCTATTTTCATTTGGATGCTGTCAGAGACCTCCTCAGAGAGGTCAAGTGGAAGGGCTGAGTGCCAACTCAGCATCCGCATCAGAGGGAGCAGTGAGGGGGCCAGGGCCTCGGGCCACCTTGGCAGGAGTTCTCATTCTTGCTTGGTTTGTCTCATTTTTTGGCAAGGCGACAGGACCACATGCCAGGCCTAATGTGTCGGACCTTCCTCCTGGTACACAAATAGTTCTGTCTCTTTGCCCAACCTCACACACCCAACTACCAAGTCAATGAAAAACTCACTGCCTCAGGATCATGGCTACTGCCTGTGCCTCATCTCTGAGCAGCTGGAGCTCCAAGCACAACTCACCAGGCAACCCCCACTGAGCAGGGACACCTCCTGCCACCTCATGAAACCACCCTCCAGGAGACCCACCAAAGCCTTTCAGCCAGCAGAGTCACCTGAAAACCCAGGCCACCCACCACCCCAGCAAGCCCCAACTCCCTCTCATCCAGTCTTCTGCAAGGAAGGGGGTCTTTCCCACATGTAAGAGCCTATGCCCCACCTCTTGTTTTTTCTTCCTCAAGCCTGGGAGGTAATTGTGCAGTGCAGAATCTCCCCCACTTATATTCCAGAAGTAATCCTGCCAGATTTAGTAAGTAAAAATACAGATCACCCAGTTACACTTGAATTTCATATAAATAACAAATAATTTTTAGATGAATATGTCCAATACAATATTTGAAGCATGCTAATATTAAAAAGTATTCACTGTTTATCTGAAATTAAATTGTAACTGGGCATTCTGAATTTTGTCTTGCAACCCCATCCAGAGGACTATAAAATCCCTTTGAGGAGTAATTTTTGAGTCACCTCTGGTAATCTTTCTAAAAAGTACTTTTTAAAAGCTTAATTATATTTGTAGAATTCCCTCAAAATACCATGATTTGGCTGACTCATCCCTGTTTTTTCCCACAGAAATAGGGTTTACATTTTCATATTTGGAGGTACTTTCTGTCCCAATTGGGGAGGAGGTTGTCCAGAAGTACATTCTCCAGCTGACTTTCCTTTTAATTTTTTTTTTTCCTTTTAATTTTAATACAAATTTTCTATTATAGAAAAGTTCAAATAACACTGAAAGAAATAGAGTAGCATAATATATCCCTAAGTACCTTTAATAAGTTTCAATGTCTTGCAACTTTAATAACTTTTAATATTTTGAAAACCTGTCTAACAGCCACCACCTTACACTATCTATCTTGCTCCTGACTTTTTTCAAGTGGGGGGAGGCTTTAAAGCAAATCATTTTTCCTACAAATACTGCAGTATTTTTCATCATTTTCCTGGAAATACTCTCTTGGTTATCCCAGCTCACAGTGACTTCCTACTCTAAATCAACGGATGACCTTTCTCCCCCCAGTCAGTTCATTGGGATTCATCACCCTCAGGCACCAAATGAGCAGACAAATGGAAGTATACATACATACATACATTCTCTTTCTGTCATATTACCCACTGCCCATCACAGGTGCCCAGTGATTGTTGGACTCAAGGGTACAGTTCTGGAGAGAGGAACTCACCTTTAGAGTGTCAAAATCCTTCTCTAAATAGGAACCACACTTTTCCCTCTCCCCTATCGAGGCAAAGAATTTGCTCCACCAATCAATGAACTCTTCTTCCTGTGTGAACAGAAAGAGAATACTTAAGAAGCAGAATTGCCAACCAAGGTCCTTCTGAATTGGATACCTCCCACAGCTGCTGGCCTGGCCTGGACTTTAAGGCTTCCCTGTGCTTGAGTTTAGGGAATCAAAGAGCTGAAACTTCCACCTCTCCAGGGGTTAAGACTGTGAAGACTGGAGGAAAAGGTTCTAGCATTTGTTTGGTGTTGAAAGGCAGAGATTCTAGCCCTGGCTCTGCCCTGCAGTTACGGGTACCTCTGTCAAGCTCCCGGGCATAATCATCTCAGTACTCCCTGTATGCCAGGGACAAACTGAGGCTAAAATCAGAGTGTACCTACACTAACTCTTTGGAGAAAATGTCAATAATGTATTAATTATGAATAAAATGTAGTAGATTCAGGAAAACCCAGACCAAAAAGAGTTATCCCGCCTACCTATTTATTGCCACCCCAGCAATAAATAAAACATTAGAAATCAGTACTTAGTTTCCCCAAAGTCAAATCTAGGCAGAGTCCCTGAAAATCATCAAATATATACTAAATGCCCTTTATTCAAAAGACATCACTAAATGTGAAGAATTAGGTGATAAAAAAGGGAGCGTGCAGCAACACATTTCCTCCAGTCATTCACACTTACAGGAAAAGGCAGGCGGGCCTGCTGTGGAAAATCCTGGCCTTCCTACACAGGTGTGTCTGCAGGCCCTCTTAGCTCTTATGTGTCTGGAACATTTCTTCTGTAGTGTCCTATCTAGGTGATGTTTCCTGTCATCTAGGGGAGTCAGCAAGCTCCCTGAAGATGGGATGGTCATTCTTCCCCAGGCCTCCTTCAAACCCACCACGGCTGGGCACTCAGCCTATGCCTAGCCATACCATTAAAATCCATCCAGTTTAGAGGGAAGAGCCAAGGACAAGGTGTCAGGAGAGCCCATTCTGGGACTCACTTTCCTCCTCTGTGTGAGAGTAAGCTGAAAGGCCTCCCAGAAGCCTATTCTAATTCTATAGAATGAACTGAATGCCTATGATTGAGTTTCTGAAAATGCTCATGGCTCCCTTTAAACCAATGCTAAGTCCACTGAGCTCTGCCTTGCAAAGGGTGAACAAAAGTTGAAGCCAGGCCAAGGGTACAGCTTGCTGACTCTCCTAGATGACAGGCACTCTGGAGAAAGGGTAAGATAGGATGAACTCATCTTGAGTCTTCAACCCACCCTGAAGTGTGGTCCTGACACCCTTTTTGTGACCAGACATGGTCCCGAAACACACTGTGCAGGAAACTCATACCAGGCGAGGCTGAGTTTATATTCAGACCCTACCAACCAACTTACCCGGAGGGTCTTCTGCAGCCAGGAAAAAGGAATAGAGGTCTGATGAGTTAAGATTCAGGGTGGCAGAGATTTCTGACTTGTAACCTTTCCAGAAAAAGCTGTCTTAGAACCAGGCTGACCCTAGCCCTAACATTTGAACTTCAATTTTAAAAAAAAGATGCCATAGATGGAAGCATGTATGCATATATACATATCAGACTCACACAGTGACCACTGTGTGTATGCATATATACATATCAGACTCACACAGTCCATGAGCAAGGGAGTTGTATATGCCCTACAAAGATATGTAAAGACACACACTAAAACACAGGCAAGCATGTACACTTAGGTAGAAATGGTTAAAATAGAATTAAAGTTAGCTGTTTAATTCCTCCTATATCTATTTTCTTCCTAGCCCCGATACTTAAAAATCTGAGTTTACAACTCAGGCTTAGAATCAGGCACAGACAACCAACCAGTGAATTTTATATAAAGAAAAGACAGGAACACAAGTGTTGTAGAAAATGTATTACACTTCCTTCAATCTTGAAAAACCAAGTAAACTTTAAAAGGATAAGACACAGATAGTCTGAATAATAACATTAACGGATACAACTAAATAGACAAACATGATATACATTAAAAACAGAAAATATACCTTCTTTTCCAGCACCCTTGGAGCACTTAGAAAAAACAAAAAGCCACAAAACAAATCTCAATAAAGCCCCAGAAATCCATAAACAAAACTCATATTAGTCACATTCTCTGACCATATTGCAATCAAACAAGAAATTGATGAAAAATGTAAAAAATTAAAATCTTAACTTTTTAGAAATTTAAAGGCACATACTTAAAATCCTCTTGGGTCAAAGAGAAAACCAAAACCAAAGTAAGAGATTGTTACAAAATACCAAGAAGAGGTATACGCATCCCTGAATTTGGGGTAGCCAAGCCCATACTCAAAGGAAATCAGTCTTAATGTTTTCATTGTTACATTAAAAGAATGAAAATAAATAAGATGATAATTCAAGAAATTGAAAAAAACAGGAAGATCAAGAAAATTTTAAGTAAAAATGAACATATTTAGGCCGTAGCTCAATGGTTAGAGCACTGGCCCTGTGCACCAGGGCTGGCAGGTTTGACCCCCGCCAGGGCCTGCTGGACAAAAACAAAAAACAACAAAAGAAAAATGAACGTATTTAAAAGGAGAATATTATAATTGATAATTAAACCCCAGGTAAATCCTTTAAAAGGCCATTAAAATAGATAAATATTTATCAAATCTAATTTTTTGTTTTTTTGAGATAGAGTCTCACTATGTCACCCTCAGTAGAGTGCTGTAGCATCACAGCTCACAGCAACCTCAAACTCTTGAGCTTAAGCGATTCTCTTGCCTCAGCCTCCCAGGTAGCTGGGACTACAGACACCTGCCACAATGCCCGGCTATTTTTTGGTTGTAGTTGTTATGGTTGTTTGCCAGGCCCGGACTGGATGCAAATCCACCAGCCTGGGTGTTTTGGGCTGGCACTCTACCCACTGAGCTATAGGTACCACCTATCAAATCTAATTTTTAAAAGCAAGTACACCTTTAGGAATGAGAAAGATCAAATAAAAAGATATCATGGAAGAAAATAAAAATATTCAGAGGTTTACTAGGCCAAATCAATGACAAAAATCTTGAAAAACCTAGATTAAGTAGATGACTTTGTACAAAAACATAAATTGCCAAAATTGATTCAAAAGTTGTAAAAAACATGATGTGAGCAATAACCCTGAAAAAAAGTGAAAAAGGTCTCAGGGGAGCCCCTTCTGACTTGAAAGTAAAAGAAAGTGAAAAAAAAGTCTCAAAGAACTACCTCCAAAAAAAGACATCAGGCTAAGATAGTACTTTAGGGGGAAAGTTCTATCAGTCTTTCAAAGAATGAATCACTTTTTCCACAACACAGAAAAAGATTAAAATTTTCCCCATTCTTTCATGAAGCAAAGCCCCCCCCACACACACACACACAGAAAGAGAGAGAGAGAGACACATACACACATTACTCTCATTCCTGAATAGAGATACAAAGATCCTAAATAAAATATTAACAAACAGATGGCAGCAGCAGATCTGGCATGGTCAAGCTGGGTTATTCTAGAATGCACAAGTGGTTTAGTTACTCGATGAGCAAAGAGAGAAAACCCACAGAATCATCTACAACAAAGGTTTGAAAAGTGTGGCTGGCAACGGCTTAGTTTTGTGATTTAAACATCAATATATTCTGTGGATGCTTTTCTACAACTGCAGAGTTAAATAATGGCAATAGAGACATTACATCCCCCAAGCCTAAATTATATACTATTTGGCCCTTTAAGAAAGAGTTTGCCAACAAGCATTGTCAAAGCAAAAACAAAAGACAGAAATAATGTGGGTTCAAATTTCTCATTTATTCTTAAATGAAACTCTCAGTGCATTAGAAATAAAAGGAAGATTTCTTAACATTATATGGACTTTTTTTTTTTGAGACATAATCTCACTATGTTGCCCTCAGTAGAGTGCTGTGGCTTCACAGCTCACAGCAACCTCAAACTCTTGGGTTTAAGTGATTCTCTTGCCTCAGCCTCCCAAATAGCTGGGACTAAAGGCGCCTGCCACAATGCCCAGCTATTTTTTTGTTGTAGTTGTTATTATTGTTTGGCAGGCCCAGGTCGGTATTGAACGCACCTGCCCCGGTGTATGTAACTGGTGCCCTACCAGCTGAGCTACAGGCACCCAGCCTATATAGACTATTTTAAAGCAATAGTCAACATGTTGCTTAATAGTGTTGAAGCGCCTGGTGATGGAAACGTAACGAAGCTCTCAAGCAGGGCAGAGGGAGCCAGGACTCAAGAGCCAGGCTGCTAGGGTCCAAATCCTGCCACTCCCAGCAGTGTCACCTTGGGTAACTATTAATACTTAACCTCTCTAGGCCTCAGTTATCTAATGTGTAATGGAAAAATAATGGCACAAATTTGATGGAGTTATTGTGAGGAATAAATGAGTCAATGTATATAAAGTACTTAGAACCATATCTAGCTCATAAAGAATTGAGTCTTAGCAACCTAAGTGTTTATTGCTATTACTCATAATAGTATTGTTGTTGTTGTCATTGCATGGGCCAAGTTAGTTTCTTTGCCAACGGCTAACTCCCACAAAGTACTGATAAGAACATGGACGGCCACAGTCTTTCCAGAAGACAAAATGGCTGCCATGTTTCTATGACCTTAAAAATGTACACACATTTTGACCCAGAAATCCCACTCTAGAAATTTTCCAAAAAAGTAATGATTGATATGCATAAAGATTTAACATCATGATTGGATTAAAGATGGCAGCTGAGTAACAGCTTCCCTGCAACTGGGCACAGCGAGTCTGGGCAGACAAGACTCCAGACATCTCTGGCCAGTGGGCTCTGCCTATGATCATCCCTTTCAGGATACAGGGAGCCAGCAAGGGACTTCTGGACCCCAGGAGGAGGACAAAAACAGTGGGAAACTGGCATGTGGCTGCGTGCGTTCGAATGACCTAATCAGGCCGGCAACCATGAGTACAAGCAGCAGTGAGACTGCAAAATGGAAAGCCCTTACCTGTAAACTGTTTTGGTGTTCTTGGATTTGGCACTCAGTTGAGGTGCCTGGGGGAGAGCTTGAGCAAAAGTGTGGAGAACTTTGGGCATTGTCTGGGGCCCCAACAGGAGCCACTGAGCTGGGCTCAGTGAAAGCCATTGTGTGAAAAAACTGCTCCAGCAAGCTCCGCCCTCAGGGTCCCAGAGCAAGGATTGGGCGGGACAAAGTAACCTAGTGACAGAGCAGCTTAAAGGCGGGGACTGAACTGCCTCACAGCCCTAATACTTAGGAGCAGAGTGAGACGGTTTTGGCACACTAGAGCCTAGGGCTGTTGCCTTGGGTAGAGTGCCCTGACGTCACCGCTCATAGCAACCTCAAACTCCTGGGCTTGGTGCCGCCCAGACCTCCATGAGAGGTGTACCCTGACCCCAGACCGGTGACCCGCACCCACCAGGGCTCCACATTCCCTGACCTTAAACTGCAGGAGCCACACAACCCTGCATCCCACCTCCTGTGTCCTCCCAGCCTCCACACTAGCTCATCCATCTGACCAGGGACTCTGGTAGCTGCGTGCCCTCTGGAGCCCTCCCTGCCTCTGCACAGAGCCCTTCTCCTAGCCAGAGACTGCTAGAGCCTTGGGTTCTCTGCGCCAAAGTCACTGGGTGCCAGGCACAGAGAACCGTGCACACCACCCCCAGCACTGTTGCTGAATC
>CAUYPK010064994.1:0-15974 GCA_963574355.1 Loris lydekkerianus
ACCAAGTGTAGGAGATATTTTTTTGTTTGTATTTTTTGAGATAGTCTCACTTTGTCACTCAGGTTAGAGTGCTGTGGCATCAGCCTACCTCACAGCAGCCTCAAACTCCTGGGCTCAAGTGATTCTCCTACCTCAGCCTCCCGTGTAGCTGGGACTACAGGTGCCTGCCACAGTGCCTGGGTATTTTTGAGAGACAGGGTCTCCCTGTTGCTCAGGCTGTACTCGAACTTGTGATCTCAGGCAATCCACCTGCCTCGGCCTCCCGGAGCTATTTATTTTTTTGTAGCGTTTGGGTGGGGGTGAGTTCTCATTCTCTTGCCCACACTGCTCTCGCCCTCCTGGCCTCAAATGATTCTCCCACCTCAGCCTCCCCAAAACCTGAGGTTACAAGCGTGAGCCACTGCACTTGGTTAATTTTCTTTTCTAAGCCCCTGGTTCCCCATCTATTAAACTGTAATAAAAGTAACAACTATTATTACTGCCTGTATTAAATAAGATAACACGGGTAAAAATACTCAGCATAATATTTGACATGTAGTAAATATTACCTGTTGGCTTTATTATGGTTACTATTTATCGTTCAGAGGCAAATGAGACATTTCAGACCTCAGAAGACTCACAGCATAATGGAAAAACTGAAACAAGCTTAAATAATGTCACTACAGGCAGGTTCTGGAAAGGGAAAGAAACAAAGAGAGAAAGATTTTCCTCCTGTGGCTCTCTTCCTCCTAATTCCCAAATGTTATAACTCTCTTGCCCTAATATAGTAAAATCCTCACCAATTGAAACCCCAGTATCTTTTTCCCTGGGAAATAGGAATCTCAATGCATGAAAGTACATCTGCAGAAATGGTAAGCAT
Source organism: Loris lydekkerianus (assembly GCA_963574355.1). Lineage (NCBI taxonomy): Eukaryota > Metazoa > Chordata > Mammalia > Primates > Lorisidae > Loris > Loris lydekkerianus. The sequence goes on from CAUYPK010064994.1 coordinate 860, forward strand.
ATGGGGTAAAAACCTAAAGCAAAAAAAAAAAAAATTGTATTTAACAGCTTAGGACTCCAGCTTGATGTAGTGTTGCAATTCACAGCCTTGTCAGTCTGTTTTATAACACCATTGCTCAAATTTGTGACAAAGTCTCAGCCCCAGAATCCCAGAATGAAAAAAATTTGGCATGGGGTAGACTCGTTTACATTTTCTTCTTGTGAACATTTTCAGAAGTTTCTTTAGTTGATGTTCCTGCCGTAGGCACCCCTGATTATAAGCAGAGACAAAAATGTCCAGCCTAAGTGGGGCAGAAGTGAAGATGTGTCTAAAATGATGCCCTCCAAACCCTTCCCATGCACCAGCCTTCCTAAGAGATTCACTAACAAGACCAGCAGCAGGCACTATGAGCTGACTACACACTGTGGTCTTTTATCTTTTTGTTGTTGTTATTGTTACTAACAAATACTTGACATGGGCCAGGACATTCACAACTATTAATCTGCTAACTCTTATATTACATAATGCTATGAGGTGTGTACTTAGACTTTTCTCAATTTACAGATGTGAAAACTGAGACACAAAGAGATTAATCTTCCCAAGGGCATTCAGACAGTAAACAATGGGGACTGGCCTATAAACACAAGGTCTGGAACCCGCATATGCTAACATTTATTTGTGGAGAGTGGGAGATGCTGGTTTTTCACTTTGTGACTACATGCCATTTATGAAACTGAGGTTGGAGGTATAGACAGGGACTGTGCATGTGACTTGGGCCACTTTATGACTACTCGGCCTGTGGAATTTGAAAGAGTTAATGTTCCATCTCAAGAATTATGCTTGATGCTGTACACTGGTTTATAAGGATTAGACCTCCCTACCTGGATACTGATAGACTTACATACTTAGCCAAAAACATGAATTCTACTGAAAGTAGGTAGTCCTAATTTTTACTAGGTTTGTGATTTATGGTCTTAAATTACACTCTTGAGGATGTAGGAGGGAGCAGTGAGCATCAGATATAGAACATATGGCTTTTTAAAACAATTTAAATTGGACTTTTATGTAATTCTTCTTTTCTCAAATCCCTTTCTCACACTCAAATTGCAGAGCCGAATTCCACTTTAAACAAGATTATAAGTAGACAGATATCACATTTTAGTCTCTTATTTTTTTTTAAATATTTGTTAGAAAGGAATCTAGTATCTTCATTCAATGCCTTCCTTCTTTTGCCCCCATGAAATATCTGAATTCAATCAGCAATTAAGAGGCATTGAGTCTCTATTACTTATTTTACAAGGGAAAATTTTGTCCATTGCATGGCCAGTGATTATTATTTAGTAGGTATCCAATAAAATGTTGATAAGTAAGTGGTTCAAGAGAGGAAAAGATGAATATAATCTTCCTTTCCCTGTAGTGTTTCATGGTCTAATAAGTCTATCATGTAAACCAACTAAAATAAAATGTGGTAAGTTGGGGAACTATGTAGATACATAGCACTATAAATAACTACCTGGGGTAGTTAAAAGAGATTAAAAGAGAAGTCCTTCAGAAAGAGTCAAATTCAATTGTTACTTTTCCTTTTAAAAGTTTATTAGACTTCTTTAAATTATAAAACATAATAACTGCCCCGTTCTCCTCTACCTTGAGGCTCAGCATCCTGAAGCAATAAGTATTAACTAAGATTTCATATACTATGTATATAGTTTGTTTTCTCCTGATAATAAAAAAGGTATATACTATACACATCACACTGGAATTCCACAAAATATCATGAGTATATCTATATGCCAATAACATGGATGTGACAGTTAAGAAAAAACATCCTATAGCGTGTATTGAATGTAGTGTAATATATTCAATGATCTATTACAGACAGACATTCAGATGATAGCCTTGATTTTATTTTTGTTTTCATCTATAAAATATCTCCATAGATCTGCAAAATATGATGTTCATATTTTTATGGGGATTTCACTGAATCTGTAAATCACTTTGAGTAGTATGGACACTTTAAAAAAGTGAGAATCAACAATGTTGATTCTACAGATCCATCAGAATGGTATGTTTTTCCATTTGTTTGTATACGCTGCAATTCTTTTTCTTAGTGTTTCATAGTTCTCTTCATAAAGACCTTTCACTTCTTTGATTAAGCATACTCATAGGTGTATTATTTTCTTTGTAACTATTATGAATGGTATTGAGTCTTTGATTTGACTCTCCACTTGATTATTATTGGTATATAGGAACGGAACTGATTCATGTACATTAATTTTGTATCATGAGACTTTGCTGGATTTGTTTATTGACTCCAGGAGTTCAGAATTTTCTAGATATAAAATCATATGATCAGCAAAAAGTGATAGTTTTAGCCAAAGTAATTTACAGATGCTGTTCAATCCCCATCAAAATGCCAAAATCATATTTCATACATCTAGAAAGAATAATTCTGTGCTTCATTTGGAGCCAGAAAAAAACCTGAATAGTCAAGGAAATCTTAAGAAAAAAGAAAAAATCAGGAGGCTTCACATTACCAGACTTCAGATTATACTACAAGACTATAGTAACCGAAACAGCATGGTATCAAGCACAAAAGTAGAGACAGACCATTATAACAGAATAGAAAATTCACATATAAAACCACTCTCATACAGCCAACTGATATTTGGCAAAGCAGACAAAAAATATATAGGAAAAGAATCCCTATTCAATAAATGGTGGTAGGAAAATTGGATAGCTGAACACAGAAGAATTAAACAGGATCAATATCTCTCACCAGTCACAAAAATTAATTCAAGATGAATAAATGATGTAAAAATGTAAGACATAAAATAATGATAATTTTAGAAGAAAATATTGGAAACTCTTTTCTAGAAATCAGCCAAGCAAAGAATCTATGAAGAAATCCCCAGTGGCAATCACAGAAACAACAAAAATAAATGAATAAGCCTTGATTAAATGAAAAAGCTCTGCACAGCCTAGGAAATAATCAACAGAACAAATAGACAACCTACATAATGGGGGAGAATTTTCATAATGATGCATCTGATAAAAGGTTAATAGCCAGAATCTGCAAAGAACTCAACATTCACTTATTCAAATGTATATATTTGACTATATATTATATATTTGATTATATTTTATACTATGTATATTTGACCATATATTTGATTACGTATTCAAGATCTGCTTACATTGGTAGTAACACTGTACAAACAACTCATAAACATTTCATAACTTCGGTATATCAATGTCTCACAATTGTGTTTGTTTGACATATGGTGGCATCTTGCTGAGTGGAGTTTATCTATTGTTGTTGCGTGCTTTTGGTGTGCCCTTGTGAGAATGTCAGAGCTTGAATTAGAGTAGTGAAAAAACATTAAAATATTAAAAAACATTAACTTTCTTGTTAAACTTGGCAAGAGTGGAAATGAATCATGTTATTCCAAGTCAATGCCATGAAGAAAATGGCAGTGTACAAATGGATTAAAAGTTTTTCTGAGGGAAGAGATAGTGTCACATCCACAGATAAAGAGAGATCAGGGTGGCCTGGTGAGCAGAACTGATGAAAATATTGCAAAAACTTGTCAAATTATGTGTCAAAACTTTCAGCTGACTGTAAGAAACATAAAAGACCAAGTAAATATTGATAGAGAAATGGTGGGAAAATCTTAACTGAAAATGTTAACATGAGAAACATGTGTGTAAAAATGGTACTGAAGGAGCTCACCAATGAACAAAAGCAAAGAAGAGTCAAAGTTGGCCAAGACCTTTCGGAGAGGCAAGATGATGTTTTGGGCTATGTTATCATGGTGATGAAATATAGGTGTACCAATATGACCCTGAAACAAAGTATCAAAGTGCACAATAAAGTCAGCCAGTTCTGCACAATCAAAAAGTTACATCAGTTCAGATCAAGAGTCAAAATGAAGTTGCTAACCTTTTTGAATATCAGGGGGAAGTTCATTATGAATGTATATCAACCAGACAGTTAAACAAGTTTCCTATTTGGAAGTACTAAAAAGCTACATAAAGAAGTCAGATGAAAATTATGTGAACTTTTTGCCAACAACTCATGGCTCATGCATCACAACAATGCACCAGCTCACATGACACTGTTTGTGAGGGAGTTTTTAGACAGTAGAGAAATAACTATATCAGAACACCCTCTCCACACAACTACTTTGATGCCCAGTGAGTTTTTTTATTTACCTGAAGATAAAGGAAATATTAGAAGGAAGATATTTTGATGACATTCAGGACATCAAAAGTAATATGATAATAGCTGTGATGGCCATTCCAGATAAAGAGTTCCAAAATTGCTTTGAAGTGTGGACTAGGCACTAGCATTGGTGCATAGTTTCACAAGGAGCATACTTTGAAAGTGATCATAGTAATATGTTTTATATAACGGTATAACATGTTATTCTTGGAAGGGTAAGCTTTGTTGTAAGGTTTATGAAAGTTGCATTTGTGTTGAGGTGACCTTATCTCCTGGAAATCCCTGGGCCAGGGTTAGAAATCCCCAGGCCAAGTTGTATCATACCACTAAGTGATACATGGTATTGGTCTAGGAGACCACTGAGTGGGCCTTATGTCCCTATAGCCATGGTATGTCTCTTATAGTATATTATATACATTTTATACATAAATTTTAAATTTATCTTCTTATAGGGGTCATAAAATTCTATAACCAGGAAAATAGGCCATGGAATCTCAACATTCATAACTGAATTCTATTCTCCAATAAATGGCCAACAATCGTGCCTAGTCTGTACTATGTATAGTATACATTTCTGCCCTTTGTGGATTCAAAATTCTACTAACCCACCATCCCATGTTCTTTCCCTTTCATGCAAGCTTCAATAGAATAATTCCTAAGAGTTGGCTCTATAAGTTCAATGTCCAAACCTTGAGCTGATTCATGAAACATTTAATCTTCAGGCTCCACCACAGGCCATGACCTGTCCCCATTTAGGTGAGCTGCAGAAGAAAGAGAGTTGAGGAATCTTATTTGGAATAATGGCAGAAGCAGCCATTCAAAACATTTTGTATGTAATTACCATTATCTTAGATTCTGGAAACAGAGAATGAGAAAAAGAGATACTTTTACCATTCCTCTTCTTATCTACACAGAACTATCTTTTGCTCAGTAGTCTTCATATGACTCAGTATGGCAGATGCATCTGGCTATCGGTCCTCCTGTATGCAATGCCAGCTGACCCCTGCTCTTACCAACATCCCTTATCCACATTAGGCTCTATAAATGTGTGCTTGGAAGATATACTTCCAGTATACTTCGTTGTTTGGATCTGTGTTTATAATTCATTCTAGTTAAGAGTTTTACATCTTCCCCGAAATTATCACTACCAGTGGGAGTAGCTGATAATTTTGACTCAAAAACCTGGCAACTACATAATCCTCGTGTCTTCAGAGCAAACCAAAATACTATGGCTTGGCCCTGTTAAGTCCATCGAGTAACATAATTCAGACTCTGAAGGCTTCTTAATTGTAAATCCATGTCAGGCATTAGGCTATAAGACACATTAGAGAACAAAACAGAAAAAAAAAAAAAAAAAAAATCTCTACCCTCATGAAGCTTATATTCTAGAGGTGAATCAATGTGCCCATTTAAAAAAAAAAAAAGTTCCCCAGCTCTGTCACTTAGAAATGAGCTGTAAGTGCCTATAAATTACTTAAGCTATAAATTGCATTAACTCTCATTTTCTTCCTTACATGATCGTACCCCAAGTGGTTATAAAGTTAAAAAGAGATAATGTACATAAAGCATTTAAGGACATAATATGCCCTTGAAATAAATTAGATTATTAGTATCATCCTTATCATTATTATGACATCTCTGTTCATGCTTATTTTCAGTGATCTGATACACATTATTGAAAAAAATATATTCCCTATACTCTCAACCTAAGCAGTCAGATGTCCATGGTCTGATTCTCTGTTGTAGCTTCCATATTAGACAAAATTCTAACCATGTACCCCCTATATTGTCTGTCCTCATTCACACTGTACTTCTTAGATTTTGTTTATGTCTGTCCCCATTAGCTTAAAACGGATCAGGGATGTCCTTCCAAATCCAATTTGTTCATACCAGAATTAGAATTCCTTTGTATATTAAGTGGGTTCCAATGGGCAAAGATGTTGATATGTTGGGCAATTCACAGAGATGCAGACGGTCAATAGGGTTAGGAAAACCCTTATAGAAAGTTGCACACATTGCAAGGCAGGATGTTAAGGAACAAGTTGGCTTAGAAACTGTTGACTGTCTGTCACTTCTATTGTTTGGGGGAGATATACATAATTGTCGAAAAAGGAACTTTTAAAAAGTGCTATTTAAACCACTATGCAAATGAGGGGCAGGGAGCAAATGTAGGGTAGTCTTAAGAGCCCTGGAATGAGGAAATCTGGAATTCTAACCTTCTTTCCTGGTAGTAAAAAGTCACCTACATCCTCTCCATCCTTGTTTTCTCATTTGTTGAATCGACCAATGCTACCTTAAGTTTCCTTGCTGCTTCTAAAATACTGAGTTATTCTCTACAGCATAATTATTTTGGTGGGAACACACAGATCTCCCTCCATCCTCTCCTCCCCCCTTTTTCCTTCTCCCAACTTGAATTGTATTGAGTTGGAATTATTATTCAGCCATAAAAAGATGGAGACTTTATGTCTTTTGCATTAACCTGAATGGAGTTGAAACACGTTCTTTTTAGTAAAGCGTCATAAGAAGGGAAAAGCAAGTACCCAAGTGACTCAATACTAACATGAAGCTGGTAGACAAACTAATATGTGCCCACACAAGAGAAAAACTCAATTGAGAGTTTTTAAGAATCTTTTTCAGAGACAGTGAGAGACAAAGAGAGACAGAGAGGCCATCATTCGTTCAGACACTGAATTGATGTTGTCTGTGAAAACTTAACAGAGGAAAGAAAGACAGGACGATGATTAAAATGCCAACATCTACTCTAGACTGTTGTACTGGACTTGGAATGAAAGATCACTCTGAACTATCCACCTCTCCCACGCCTCCCATCCCACCTCATGGTGTTATTATAGAAAAATATAGGGAAATGTACTTCTGAGCGTCACAAGAGGTTCTAAAATGCAAGGTTAGAGTGTTTGACCAATTTGATTTCCTATAGTCAGATGGTGTAATGATTTTCATTAAGCACAGTCTCTAGTGATTTAAACTCAATAAAAATCCTACAGTTGAAATTTCTGTATCTTCTGCATATATGCTGCTACTAAAAAAATAAAAGGAGAGAAATAGAAGCCATCTACAAGGTGATGTTTATTTGCTTTCACTTATCATTCACAATAATCTCAATTTGAAAGTCTTCACCCAGAGGTCTACCAGGTGCTATGACAAAATACTCACAACATTTCTCTTCTGCTTTTTCAGAAATTGCCCATTTTGACACCACTTAGAGCAATATTAGTGTTTTCAGAAAAATGCTACTAGACGGCATGTAAACAATTTGGTCTAGCACTTTAAAAATTATTCTAACTTAAAGTTTCAGACTGGTTAAATTTATGGCAGGAATATTTTTAAAGGAATAAATAAAAAAGCCTCAGCAAAAACACCCTCCAAATTTCTTTTCACCCTAAGCTTTTTAAGCTCCAGAAAGAAAAGGAATCCATTTGTTATTTTGACCTTTTGCAGGCCTATTTGCCTTGCAGGTTGCATTCGTAATTTTTCAACATCCAGTAAAATTGTGAGCAGTTATGTGTGTGAAGAAACCATTTCCCATCCATTTCTTTTCCCTGATCCCTTATGAAGGAGACATTCTAATTTTCTGGTTCAAAACATTAGCATCAATTGGTATATAACTATTTTCAGTGTCAAGTAAATATCTACTCAGTATTGCAAGAAAAACAACTGCTTTTTGTTGAACAATTCCATTCACTAGACACTCCACTGCACGAATTGCCTTTCACTTATACGTGTAAATTCTCAACGACCCTGCAATGTACATATTAGCCCCAGTTTACAGGTAAGAAAATTGAGGATTTGAGCATCCAAGAGGTTTGATTGAGATCACACAATTAGCAAGTCACAGAGCCTGAAAAAAAAAAACAGGCTGAATGTTCTGTCCAATGGACCGTACACTGCCAAGCTATTTTATAATCAGAAAAAATAGAGAGTTATGCAGAAAATAGGATTGATATAGAAGTTTCCAATGCAAAATTGATGCTACTTACAAGTTTTTCCAGTTAGAAAAAACTAGCAAAATAGAATAAAAGTAATTTGGGTTTTGGAATCTGGATTCAAAACCAACTCCACCACTTGGCAAATAGATGGCTTTATAGGAGTCACTTAATATCTGTAACACCACCTCATAAAGCTGGGGAAGATTAAATTAAATAAATCTTGCAAGTATGCTAAGGACATTACCTGCACCTGGTCTGGACTTGATAAGTGGTATATGTCTTTAGTCTTTTTTTTAAGAAGGAACATGCATTTTAAAATGAAAAATAAAATAAATATTTAAAAGTAGCTGTCCTATGACTTCCTAATGCTATAGTTCTTATATCTATTTCAGTTCATCAGTTCTCAGCATGGATGTAAACCACCTTTTCACAAACAACTTGCAGGATTTGTAAGGGGAGCTTCTCCTGACCCATGGACAAAAAGGAACTTTAAAAAATTTTTTTTTTACCACCAGGAAAATAAAGGCTGCTTTCCCTCCTCAAATGTGTAAGGTTTCTGTTACATGAAAGGAGACTGAATGTGGATTTGCCATTGGGTCTAATAGGAAGTGAAATGGAACTGGAACTCAATATGATTTATCACAGCAATTTTTATAAATACCAACCTGGAAAACTTTTTAGATGTCAGAATGAAAAAGTGAATTGACTGTCTCATTAAAGATCGGTCAGTACTTTTCACAGGTCATTTGAACTGAACAGGAAAAAAGGATGTTAAAAGGACTTGAAATACTGAATACTTGAAATACTGTCTGTAGCTACTAAACTAAGTCTGACCACCCCATAATGGTAATGGGGCTCAGCAGCAGTTGGTTTGAATGGTGGACAAAGTTGCTTTTCTAAAAGATCATAGAAAACTATGTTTACTGGGTCTGGGAGGAAGTGATAGTTGGTTTAACCTATCACTATTCCTATTAAGGAATTCTTATATAAGAAGTTAAAAACACAAAAAGCTTGGCAGAGAAGATGGGGTATACAGGCTCACAGCAAAATGCTGTTTGTAGGGAAGCCTCTCCAGAATGCCATTGACCTCCCCCAAATAGAAAATCTGTCCTAGGCAGAATTTACTTTTTTCTTTTTTTCTCGCTATTCTTTCTGGCCAATATTGCAATGTTCTGCGGGATACAGGTTTTAATCTTCTCAGTTCCATATCTTTTGTCATAATTACATTTTGTAATGGCATCGTTTTTGAGCATATCCCGCTGGCATCGTTTCTTATTCATGGTTGATTTTAAGAAACTCCATACCACGAGGAAGTGAAATCTACCTGTGTTCTATCGAGGCGTTTATGCCTTTATAGATGTTGGCCTAGGAACCTGTATGAATACAGTGGTCCTTGCACCAGCAGTTTAGTCAGAAGGACTATGACAGATTATGATACATTATCTGCCAAATGTCTTGCACTTTACAGAGGACTTTCCATACAAACAAAGACTGTCTATGATGTGTGGAGTTTTGTGCTAAATGTTTCTTTCTTTCTTTCTTTCTTTTTTTTTTTTTCAGGTTAATGTGAGGGTACAAACAACCAAGTCACAATATTTGAATTTGTAGAGTCCCTCTTGTAGTTGTGTCCCCCACCCAAAAAGTGTGCCATACCCGCCTACATTGTGCCCATTAAGGTGGGAGCACTCCAAACTCCTCCTCCCTCCCTCATTCCTGCTCCTCCCAACTTGAATTAAAATGAGTTTTTCTTCTATGTGGGTGTGTATTAGATCATCTACAGGCTTTATATTAGTATTGGGTACATTGGATATTTGCTTTTCCATTCTTGGGATACTTGACTGAGAAAAATGTGTTTTAACTCCATCCAGGTTAATACAAAAGATGTAAAATCACCATCTTTTTATAGCTGAATAGTATTCCATGGTATACATATACTATAATTTGTTAATCCATTCCTGACTTGATGGGCAGTTAGGTTGATTTTACATTTTGGAAATTGTAAATTGAGCTGTAATAAACAATCTAGTGCATGTCTTATGATAAGATGGGTTTTTTCCTTCTGAGTAGATGCCTTGTAGTGGGATTGAGGGGCAGAATGAGAGATCTAATTTGAGTTATTTGAGAATTCACCATACTTCTTTCCAAAGAAGCTGTATTAGTTTACAATCCCAACAACAAAGTAAAAGTGTTCCCCTCTTTCCACATCTACACCTGTTTCATTCACCATTGCCTATCAGATAATCACCTGTATTTTTCAGTTGAGAAAACCAAGGTTCAGAGAGGTTCAACAAACCTGTTCCAACCATACAGCTCATAAATGGTAAATTCTAGGTGAAAACCAGTTTTTCTGAGTCTAAGTCCAAACTACTATTGAAAGATCAATTTAGAAGGGTAAATTGGACTGAGAATATCCAGGACATTGAAACACAGTTATGGAATGCAGACTTGAGGCTTTATTCCACGGGTGAGAGAAACGCATTCAAGACCACAAACAATAACAACAACAAAAAAAAAAAGTGGTGCCTTTTCTTTTTCTTCTGTTCATTTACATCTCCTCCGTGAACCTGCCATTTTATTCATTTATACTCTTCTCCATTACGAGGAAGTTTCTATTATTAACTCCATTTTATAGATCAGAAAGCAGGCTCAGGGAGGCAAAGAAGTTTGGCCAAACCGAGAGCCAGGCAGAGGCAGAATTAGAACTCAAATCTCTCTGACCTCTCTCAAATGCAGGGCATAGCTCCATGTTCCCACATACAAGGATTTACATGGTATGGTAATAAGTATCGAATACACAGTCTATGAGATCATAAAAATTTCCAGCTTAATATAAATCCCACCACCAAATGAGAAATTTTAAAATTTTATACATTTCAAGGCTAGACTATCCAACATGTATCCAAAGCTTATAACCCAAGGAAAACACCAAAAACCAAGGAATACAAGTAATTGCTGCAATAACCAAGCTAAAGGTTACTGAACCTTCACAAGTATCTTTAGAGGAGAGACTCTGTATTGATGCTGACTAGTCATCTTTTTTCTCAGCTAATATCATTGTTTGCACAGAATATCATAAAGTTTAGGAACGAAGGAAATAATCCTAGACTCCTCTATGGGGGAAAAAAAAAGGTACATTTCAAGGAGAAGTGTATTTTTTTCTCACTTGTTTTGCTTTATCATGGCACATTAATTTGATGAAAATTTCCCTTGTGGATATGAGGAATTGTTTTGACCCTATGTGCTTGTATGTTTACTTTGATGGTTCTAAATTTAGCAAACATTATTGTCACCATTGATCCTAGAGAATTATTCACCTGTTAGTGAGTCAATAGCTGCATAGGTTTATGATATCATAAGGGATATTGAATGCCAAGTTTATTTACAGTAATTGACGATATTTTAATTTTTCTCTGTGCCTGTTCCTAAAATAACTAAGCAGTGATGATCACTTCAGTGGAGGAAGAAAAGGCTCAGGTCAGAGGAGAAAGAGCTTAAGGTTGCATATATTTGAGGAGAAATGAGGCAGGTTAAGGAGCCCTTAGAATTGTTATCACACTGATAAAAATCTAAGCAGTGCTTGGGAGCCAGAGGAACTGTCACTTCCCAGGGAAAATTTCCTTTGCCATTCTTAGGAAGTGGTTCCTTCTTCCTCTGTGACTTCATCCTGACTTAACCTTTATTGCTTTCTAAGTAATGACCTTCCTCACCTAACAGCAGTGTCTGATACGGAGCATGCACTCAAAGATTATGTCAAAGCACTGAATTCATTCAGGAGACTATTTCCACTATTAGACTGTGAACTCTTAAGTATACAACTGTGTGTGTCTATTGACTTTGCATCCCCAGAGTCTGGCTTTAACCCTGGCCCTTCATACATCCTCAGCAGAAATTTGTTGACACATACTCTGGGTGATGGCAACACTTCAGAGCCAGTCAGCAGGTGTTCAAATCCTAGCTTTGTTATTGGCTAGCCTGTAACCTTGGGGAAATTACTACCCTACCAAAGTCTCAGTTTCTTCATCTGTAAAAAGGGATAACAGAGAATTAGTAAGGTAGCTGTGAGGATCAAATGAGTTTCTGTATGTCAAGTGGTTAAAACACAGTAATGTCAAGAACACTAGTGACAGCAATTACTGCTGGCTGCTGTAACAAACAACCCCAAGTTTCAGTGCCTCAACAAATACAAGTTATTTCTCTAACAGAGATGGTCCTAGCTAGGTAGCTGTCCTCCAGGTAATCACTCTGGGACCTAGCTCTTTCTGTCACGTGATGTCATCATCTTTAAAGCACAGGATCCAAGATTCCATGGATTGAGAAAAGAGATGACAATTATATCTGGAAGTCTTTGTTAAAAGCTGGGTCTGGCAATGACATGCATCACTTCCCCTTAGAACCAGTCCCGTAGATGCAAGGGGACTGGTTCCATGTACTGCTCATTACGTGCACTGCATAGCATGGCCCAATCTGGTGAGTGCATAGCATTCTCTCTGAACTGCAAAGTGTTAAGTAGATTTTAGCTCTTATTTACAGAATCAAAACCTCTACAAACATATAAGCAGGTATATTTAGCTGGGTAGTTTAGTTTCAATTACCTAAGTATAACTGCTGTGATTCTAAATTCAATCATATTTTGTACATCACTCAGTATGATTCTGACCTGCTCAGCTACACTGGATGCTGCCTCTAAAGGAGAAGTCGCAAAGGCTTGCAGAGGCAAGTCAAGTGACGTAAATGACCAGTGCTGTGGGGGGTGTAGGATTTTGGGGAAGCTTCCCCTGCCTGGCTAAAAGACCAGCTGCTTGCCCAGATGTCAGGGTGGTCAACAGCAGAAGCACCATCCAAAACTGACCCAGGTCTTCAATTTCTCAAAAAACATCCAGAAATCAGGATTCTTATGTAACATCCCCCAAATACAAAATGTTAGCAACTATTTCCAATGTTTTAAAAGCACTGAGTTGGTAAAAGAAAGCAAGGCCTTTTAAAAGAAACGTTAACATGGTGGACATATTACCTGAAAATAACCTACTAAGGTAATATGTTGGTGACAGTTAAGATAGGGATGAGAAAACAGTGTGAAAGCAAGACCATAAGATAGATAAAGCAAGTTATCCAAGGGCGGAACCTCATTTTACCAGTTGGCTTCTTCACTAGGTAGGACATGACTTCATTCTGCTGCCCACCTCTGGGCATCCTCCCCCTACTATAAGCTATGTTCCCTTGGCCCCTATTACAGGATGGTAGTTAAGTGCCTCAACTCTGGAGCCAGTCTTCCCAAGTCTGAAGGCTGATGTTGTGACTTCACCAGCTGCTATCCTGGTTTTCCCATTTGCAAACCAAGAATACAAGTAGTGTCCACCTCAAGGGTTTTCTGAGTGGTTTCAACAAGCTAGCATTGTAAAATATTTAGGCCATGCCTCTCATGAGATAAGACATTACTTCTCTTTTTTTGGATATAGAGTCTCACCTTGTCACTCTCAGTAGAGTGCTGCGGTGTCATAGCTGACAGCAACCTCAAACTCTTGGGCACAAGTAATTCTCTTGAAGTAGCCTCCCGAGTAGCTGGGAGTATAGGCGTCCATCACAATGCTTGGCTATTTTTTAGAGTTGGGTCTCACTGTTACCCAGGCTGGTCTTGAACTCCTGAACTTAAGCTATCCACCCATCTCAGCCTCCCAGAGGGCTAGAATTATAGGCATGAGCCAATGTGCCTGGCCAATATTACTTTTCTTAATACTACTATAATCTCTGTTTTGTGGAACAAATTTGACTGTGGGTCTCCAGTTTACAATGTCAGCTTTAAGCCATGGTGATTGAAATGTGACTCAAAAAGTACTTAGAAGTCAATAAAACTGAGCATTAGGTAACAGCCCCTGCTTCCTGGGAAACACCTGGCACCTCTTACTTTGCATTGCCCCACACTCACTCTTCATTTCCTTTTTATTCTGCTTCTGCCTGGGCCTCAACCTCTGTGGCGACATCTCTACTTTCCAACTTCACTCTCTTTCCACTGACTGTTATTTTTCTTGCTTTGAACTCAATTTCCCCTAGATCAGCCTTACGACTCCTCCTGACCTCTCACTCTTCTGACCTCTAATCACTGGCCTGGCTGAGCAGAAACTCCCAGAAGAAATGGAGGCTTGGAGACACTCAGCAATTCATCCAAGGTCACACAACCAGTAAGGTGGGGATCTAGGGATCTGAGGTGGGTCTTGTGACTGCAGAAAGGGGTCGCAAACTTTCAGCCAGACTGCAGTAAATCTTTATTTTGCTGAAGCTGAAATTTGAGTCTCAGGCCATTCCAAAGCTATCTTCCAAGAACAAACCACTTAGCTAGAAAGTCAGACTAACCCAGGAGTCACGTCTCAATGGACCTGTGCTTTCTCACCTCATCATTGAGTTATACAGAATGCCTAAGAAGTAATAACAGCTTTGTTTCCTTATGACAAATTTCCATACCATGAGAGATCAAATTTTTGTGAAAGTTAAAAATTGTTAGCTATGTAAGCCACAGAACTGCTTAGGAAGTTGGTGAATCTCAACAGAATTAAGAGGGTATTCATAAAGATCTGGATGTTTCTCTCAACAAAACCAATGGTCTACATGGAGAGATACAAGATGATGGGCCACCAGATAAATCTGTTTGATTTTGGAATGAGGGGAGTATTGTTTAAAAGTACTTGAATTCTGTTATGTAGAACATGGATTCTTTAATAAGCATCAGTTACTGGTTCTCATTATTGAAATTTTGACTTACAGGCCCATTACATAAAATAAATGGGTACAAAGAATTAATCAATATTTGGAATCACACCCTCACCTTAGACTTAGCCAGGAAGAAATAGAGCTCCTGAACAGACAAATTTCAAGCACTGAGATTAAAGATACAATAAAAAAATCTTCCAACAAAAAATGCCCTGGTCTGCATGGCTTCACATCAGAATTCTATCAGACCTTCAAGAAAGAGCTT
>CAUYPK010064995.1:0-28354 GCA_963574355.1 Loris lydekkerianus
GTTTTGTTCCAAAAATTTGGTGATTTCCTTCTTAATCTCATCTATAACCCATGTATCCTTCAGCATAAGGTTGTTTAGCTTCCATGTTTTTGTATGGGTATGCAGGTTCCTGTTGTTATTGAGTTCAACTTTTATTCCATGTTGGTCTGAGAAGATGCAAGGAATAATTTCTATTTTTTTAAATTTGCTGAGGTTAGATTTGTGGCCTAGGATGTGGTCAATTTTGGAGTATGTTCCGTGGGCTGATGAGAAGAATGCATATTCAGTTGTGTTGGAATAAAATGTTCTTTAGATGTCTGTTAAGTCCAGTTGTTGAATGGTTAAGTTTAAATCTAAAATTTCTTTGCTTAGCTTCTTTTTGGAGGATCTATCTAGCACTGCTAAAGGGGTGTTAAAATCTCCAGCTACTATAGAAGTGGAGGAAATCAAGTTGCTCGTGTCTGTTAGAGTTTCTCTTATAAATTGAGGTGCATTCTCTTTGGGCGCATAAATATTAATAATTGAAATCTCATCATATTGAGTATTACCTTTAACAAATATGAAGTGTCCATCCTTATCCTTCCTTATTTCTGTTGGTTTAAAGCCTATTGTGTCTGCAAATAGGATTGCAACACCTGCTTTTTTCTGCTTTTCATTTGCCTGGAGTATAGATGACCATCCCTTCACTTTGAGTCTATATTTGTCTTTTAATGTAAGATGCAATTCTTTATGTGACAGATATCTGGCTTGAGTTTTTGTATCCAGTCATCCAACCTGTGCCTCTTTAAAGGACAATTTTAAACAGTCACATTAATTGAGAATATTAATAAGCCTTTCGGGGGTTCAATGGACATTTTTAATCCTTTTGCAACTTTGGAAGTTGAAATTTGATCAAAATTTTCTGGGTGGGTTTACTTTTGTGGTGGAGGATTACGCTGGTCTTTATGGAGGATAGGTCTGAGAATATCCTGGAGAGCTGGTTTAGTTATGGCAAATTTCTTCAACATGTGAATGTCATTGAAATATTTAATTTCTTCATGATAAATGAAACTCAGTTTAGCTGGGTACAGGATCCTGGGTTGAAAGTTATTGTGTTTTAGGAGATTAAAAGTCAATGACCATCCTCTTGTAGCTTGAAAGGTTTCAGCAGAGAGATCTGCAGTTATTCTAATATTCTTGCCCTTGTAGGTGATGGTTTTCTTTTGTCTGGCTGCTTTCAGAATTTTGTCCTTCGTATTAACTTCAGTGAAATTGATTATGATGTGTCTGGGCGATGTCTTATTTGGGTTGAGTAATGCTGGAGTTCTAAAACTGTCTGCTATCTGAATTTTGGAATCTCTTGGCATGTCTAGAAAGTTCTCCTTCATAATCTCATGGAGAAGAGACTCTGTGCCTCGTGAAGCCACTTTGTCACTTTCGGGGATCCCTATAAGACAAATATTGGTTTTCTTCGCATTATCCCAGAACTCTCTGGGAAAGTGATGTGATTTTGCCCTCCATGTCTCTTCTCTGTGAGAGTTTGGGAGCATTCAAAAGCTTTGTCTTTAATGTCAGAAATCCTTTCTTCTACTTGGTCCATTCTGTTACTGAGGGATTTGACTGTGTTTCTCAGATCTTTGAGGGCTGCAACTTCTTGTCTCTGTGTGTCAAAATCTTTGGTCATTTGGTCTTTGAATTCATTGAATTCTTGAGATATCTTTTGGGTTACTGCTTGGAATTCTAATTCGATCTTATTTGCTATCCAGATTCTGAATTCGATTTCTGACATCTCAGCTATTTGTGAATGGGTTCTTGTGCTGTGTCTGCCCCCATTGATCCTTGGGGGAGTTGATCTACTATGATTATTCATATTGCCAGAGTTTTTCTGTTGATTTCACCTCATGATTGTTTTTCACTGTTGCCTCTGGCCATCCTCCGAGTTGGAGAGGTGCCTCTCCAAGATTAGATCCCAGCAGGATCACTCTGTTGTTGCTAGATCTTTGTAGGGAGTGACCCTGTGTAGTTCCTCTGGGGCTGCCCCAGCTGGGGAGTTCTGGTTGAGGAAGCAGCTCCAGAGTGTGACACACCAGATCCAGCAACAGGGCGGGAGATGGTGCACACGGTTCTGGGAGTGCCTGGTGCCCAGTGACTTTGGCACAGAGAGCCCAAGGCTCCAGCAGTCTCTGTCCAGGAGAAGGGCTCTGCGCAGAGGCAGGGAGGGCTCCAGAGGGCACACGGCTACCAGTATCCCTGGCCAGACGAGCAGGCCAATGTGGAGGCTGGGAGGACACAGGAGAGCGGACACAGGGTTGCGCGGCTTTTGCAGTTCTGGTCAGGTCATGGAGAGGCACAGTGGGCACGGGTCGTGGGTCAGGGGTTGCAGTGCAGCTCTTATGGAGGTCCAAGCAGCGCAAAGCCCAGGAATTTGAGGTTGCTATGCGCTGTGACACCACGGCACTCTACCCAGGGGAACAGCCTGAGGTTCCAGTGTGCCAAAATCGGTCTCACTCTGCCTCTGAGCGTTAAGGCTGTAAGGCAGTTCAGTCCCCACCTTTAGGCTGCTCTGTCACTAGGTTACTAGCTCCTGCCCGATCCTTGCTCTGGGACCCTGAGGGCGGAGCTTGCCTGGGCAGTTCTCTCACAATGGCTCCCTGCGGCCCACAGCTGAGCATTATTAGCTCCGTCCTGCTCAGCAGCTCAGTCTGTGGCCCTAGACAGTGCCCAAAGTTCTCCACACTCCTGCTCAAGCTCTCCCCAAGGCAGTTCAACTGAGTGCCAAGTCCAAAAACATCAAAACAGTTCACAGGTAAGGCCTTTCCGGTTTGCAATCTCACTGCTGCTTGTACTTATGGCTGCCGGCGGGATTAGGTCAATTGAACACATGCAACCACTTGCCGGTTTTCCACTGTCTTTGTCCTCCTCTTGGGGTCCAGAAGTCCCTTGCTGTCTCCCTGTATCCTCAAAGGGATGATTATAGGCAGATCCCACCAGCCAGAGATCCCTAGAGTCTTATCTCCCCAGACTCACTGTGCCCAGTTGCAGGGAAGCTGTTACTCGACCACTATCTTGCTCCACCTCCTCTGTTTTTTTACTTTATCCCAACCTAGAACCTTCTTCTCTGAGTCTTCCTCTGCCTTAGCATCACGCCTGCCTCAGAATAACTGACAGTGGACATAGCCACTCTCCCTCCCATCATGATTTTTTTTTTTTTACTAAGGTAATGGTACCTACTGAAACAAACCCTGAAACCTCAGTGGTCCATTACTTTTCCCTTGTGTGATTGGGAAGAGGTCTACTCTGTGCAGTCTTGTAGGGACCCTGGCTAATATGGAGGCTCTGCCATCTTTAACACACTGCTTCCAAGGGTACCTGTTTACTGTCATCAGCTGGCAGATAGGGGAAGATAAAATAGATGAGCAGAAGATTCTTCTTGGTCAGCTCTGAAGTAATAAATATCATTTCTTGCCACATTTCATTAAGCAGAATTCAGTCACATGACTTCAATTAAATGCAAGGTCCTAGCAAGGAAGCTACTTCCTAACAGCCCTTGATTGTGGAAGGGGAGCACAATCTTTTGTAGGCAGCTAGCCATCTGCCCCCACAATTCTAATCTTAGCAGGTCTCAAAAATAATTCTGCATATTCACCTCTATAATATAAAGACATTCCAAAGCAGCACATATTATTTCTGCCCAAATTATAGGAGAGAAAAGACAGGCTTTACATTATAAGCAATTCCTTGATTGCCAGCTGACTGTAACAGTACCACTTTGTCATGTCTGAATATCACACAGAATATCAAAGCACCTAAGGGTTATTCCTCTTAAACACTAAAGTGTTTTATGTCAAGTTTGTCTTCACAAGAGTTAATGGAATCTGTGTGTCTACACATAAATTTAGTTACTATGACTAGAAGGATGAGAAAACATGCATGCCAGAAATATTCAAGTTTAGTCGTTAGCATGTTTTAATACTACAAATAGAAACTTTAAGACTATTCATCCCCGTAGGATGCCAAGTGAAATATCTATTAAAAAAACAAACATAGTGCCATTGTATATTTATTGTAAAACTGTTATCTAACTTAGCAACTGTTAAATGGCAGTGATTCTTGCTTTAGAAAAGGATTTCTCTAAAAGACTCCATAGCCCTTGAGGTATAGGAAGTAGGGTCATCAAGTGACAGTAACTCCTCACCACTTTGTAACCCATAATTATCTAAGGGTGAGTATCATTTGCCTACAGTAATTCACATGCAAGGGCCACTGATTCCTGCAAATGCAAATGAAAGTAGGATCTGCTCTCTACTATTCTGGGTATCGTATACTTTGTGAAAGCCTATGTATTCAGGAGAGGAGAGAAGGGAGAGGGAAGGGTGCTCAACTCTGACCTGTGATTGATTCTCTCCTGGAATATCTAAAACCAAATACACCTTGAATGTAAGGCTTACTATTCTCCTTCTGGTTTTTTGGTATGGTTTGGTTTGTTTTTTTCAAGACTATGGACAAAAGTTTGTTGGGCCTTTTCATTTACAACATGAAGTAAAAGGAACACATTCTCTTTGACCAATGTTTTACACAGCTATAGTAAAATATTTGACTTCAGGGATTACATTTCTCAAAAGCTGGGATAAGTAAACAAGTTTTAACTTTATTCCTTGAATTTTCCAGTTGACTTTTCCCTTACAATAGTAACAAGCTCTAATTAGTTACTTAAGTTTCTTCAAGGCCAAGGTTTTTTTTGTTGTTGTTTGTTTGTTTTTTATTTTTATTTTTAAAAGGCATACACATTTATTAAAGTATGGGAGCAGAAATCACTGAGTGATTACCCCAAGTTCCCCAGTGGGGTATAAAAGCTCATATAACCTTTTCCACAGAGAAAAGAAGAGATGGGTAATGTAGAAAGGCCAAGTTTTGTCATTACTGATATCTTTAGAACTGAATCACTGCTATTTCAGTTAATTATCCACTAATTCCACTTCAAAAATGAGTTTTGTTGGTTGGGTACTCACGCTGGCCCCGGGGGTGCACCGGGGGTGACGGGTTCGAACTTGGCCAGGGCCTGCTAAAACAAAACAAAACAAATGAGTTTTGCATTTGGTGGAATTCTGTTGAAGAAGTCAAGATGAATTTGATAAAGAGTGCCTCTTTCCTATCCCAAACAACTTTAGGCTGGTATAGGCTGGTCTTTCTTTCCAATAAGCCCATTCTCGTTCAGTCTCCAACCTTAAAACTTAAAGGCTTGGCGTTTTTCTTCTTCTGTGAACTTATATGAATATTAGTATCAAAAACAGTTCCCTCCTGTAGTGTTCCCATATACCAGCAATGAACAACATCTCCCTTTTTGGAAAAAGTTGGTTTTATCTCCCTTTTTAGAATAGATTTTGTACATTTCGGTGGACCCTCATCCATAGTCTCTTCAGACTTGGTGTCTTTGTGTTTATCTTCAATAAGCTTCATATTTTTCACTTGTTTGGATACTTAACACTTTCACTGAAAGTGTACCCTTGAAATGCTTAGTTTCAAAAATATTCTTATAGGCTATAACCAAATGGTCCTTATTACCAGTCTTGTCCACATTTTTAATGTTTCCTAATAATTTATGTTCTTCAAGAAACGAATCTGAACTGTGGTCCTACAGAAACTTGATAATGTTCTTCTGGAGCAGCTGATCCATGGTCCACACCCACTGAGGAATGGCTGCTGCTATCTTTGCCCTGCTGCCACCACTTTCTATCCTCCTTATAAAGATCTCTGGTCTCTATGAGAAATTTATATTCTTCGCATTAGCTTATCTTATTTCTTAGAGACCATTTAACTCTGACCTTTTCCCTCTGCACCCTCCCCCCCCACACACACACACACACATCTGAAGTCATTCTCTAAGTTTTTCTGCATTAACTAACACTGAATGGCCTTCATACCCTGGTAGTTTTCCTGTGATCTGGGGATTTGTCTTTTGGCTGCGGAGAGGTAGGGTATGGAGAGGTAAGGATCGGGATTCAGGATAGGGCGTCACAATTCACCCTGCTACACACATTAAAGTTCTATCTAAGAAAACAGCCATCTTCCTGAATATTTAAAGTCATTTAGAGTTACTATAACTCCATTAGTGTAACCTGTGCTAGTTACTCTTGTGGATACAAAAGAAATTTAAAATATACTTAATATGTCCCACTTAATTCTTACCACAGTCCTGAGAGGTAGATAATACTATCCTTATCTTACAGAGAAGTTAAATAGCTTGTCCTAACATATAAAGCTTGAAAGTGGCAAAACTGTGATTTGAAGATAGATACATTCGACTCAGAGGTGATGAGGCAGCACTATGAAGTCAGGGAACACGGTAACCTAATCATATCATCTTTGTGGAAAAATTCTTCTGTTTACTCCCCTTCCCCCCTTGCCATCATCTTTATTGTTACATCTGAACAGCTGAACCCATAAGAAAGTTGATTTTTTATTAACATCATCTTAACTTACAGAGGGAAAGCATAGCTGTGTCCACTCATGCCTAAAATTATGTCATACTTATACTAGAGTTAGCTCTACCTTATTTCTTATCTACTCTCTCCCAAAATGCCTTCAAAATATGTCAAAATCAATAGTTTCTGATTTAAAGTACATTAAGAATTCAGGGTTTGTACTACACAAATGAATATATTCTTCTTCATAGCAGTGGATTCTTTCACTCAAATGTGCTCGAAAACAAAAGCCTGGTTGCTAATCTTGTCAGTGTGGGTAATGGAACTAAGTTTGAAAAGGACTTGGGTTCTAATCCCAACTCTTTTTACTTCCTAGCCACGTGAGTTAGAATCTGTCTTTCAGTATTGCTGAGTCTAGTTCCATTGTCCATCATAACAGTTGGAGTAATATTTATTGCTGTGCCTATGGTACAGTGTTTTTGTGAGAATCTAAAAATTGAAGTATTTTGAAAATCATAAAATAGTATGTAGTTTTAAGACATTACTACTTATTCATTCATTCTGCAGATACGTACTCCCATTCATTCATTCTGCAAATACATACTCCCATAATTTAGGCATACATATGTGGAAAAGCCTGGCTTCTATTCTCAATAGAGCAATGGTTTTCAACCTGTGGGTCGCAACCCACAGGAACTGTATTAAAAGGCCACAGCATTAGGAAGGTTGAGAACCACTGCAATAGAGTCTAGTGAGAAGACTAACATGAAAACAGTGTCCCACTATGGGTGCTGTAATGGAGATGTACACCAGGTACTTTAGTTACCTAAGGAAAGAAGCCCTGAGTATATCGGGCACCAGGAAAGCTTCGCAAAGGAGATGGTACGAACTGAGATTCAAAGAATGAGAAATAGTTTTCCTGATGAACTAAACAGAAAAGAGAAGTCCACAAAGAGGGAAAGCATGTTTGAAACCCTACAAATAATTATTTCCACCTGGAATTAAAAGTATAAGATGAGGAGATAAAGACAAATAGACAAGGGAAAAATTCTAGAAAGCCTTGAATACCATGCTAAAGAGTTTAAGTTGTGTATAAGAGGAAATCACAAGGCCTAAAGAATCTTGAGCAGAATTTTGTTTAGGTTTCTGTAATATAGATTTTTGGGATGGGCTAGGGAACCAGCAGTAGAAAATGGAATGGAGAAAATGAGACTCTTACAACTATTCAGGTGAAAAAGTACAGAGAGGAGAAAAAACTACTAGGTTGTATGCCTGGGTTGTATGCCTGAGGGGCTGGCACTATTTAAAAAATAAAGAAGTCTCAGACGGCGCCTGTGGTTCAAAGGAGTAGGGCACCAGCCCCATATACCAGAGGTGGCAGGTTCAAACCTGGCCCTGGCCAAAAAAATAATAATAAAATAAAGAAGTCTCAAGGAGGTTTTCAAGGAAAGCACCAACTTCCTATGATAGTGATAGAGGTAGAGGGATCCAGCAGGCAGAGAAGCAAAACTAAATCTCAGTGCTGAAGACGGTGCAGTGAGAGCCAGTAGGCAATGCAAGCCGCTTCTCTTGTGTCCTACACACCACAAGCTTTGAATCCAATGGACTGATAAGAACTATTCTTGTTTTTGTTTTTGTTTTTTTTTGGTTTGTTTGTTTGTTTGTAAGTCTGCATTTCTTTATTTTGAATCAGAGGATTTTCTTCTTTTATAGCCTGTGTATAAATATAAACATTATAGGATCTACCAGAACCATTCTTTTATGAATAATGTAACATGAGTATATTGAAAAAGGAATGAATACAGGTCAAGGTTGACAACTCTTGTCACCTTCATCTTATCCTTGACCTGCATTGCTGCAGTTTCTCCTCAACTGTTTTGTTACCTGATCAACAAAAAAAAGCAAGTCCTATCATCCCTAGCTAGCTAAAACGAAGACTAGAAAAATGTAAACATCCTACCAGGATTTCTTAGTGATGGTAGTAAAATGAAAACACTAGGCAAAGTCAATTCTGTGTGTAACTGAAAGTTCATTTCCTTGTCAGTCACAAGCTTTTTACCTTAATAGGCATGGATTCTCTTGCAGCGGTCCTGCAGCCCACAGGCCACATGCAGTGGTGTGATTGTATTTGTTCTCGTTTTGTTTTTTTACTTCAAAATAAGATATGTGCAGTGTGCATAGGAATTTGTTCATAGTTTGTTTTTTTTTAAACTATAGTCCGGCCCTCCAACAGTCTGAGGGACAGTGAACTGACCCCCTGTTTAAAAAGTCTGAGGACCTCTGGTAGGCCTGGACCACAGGCCTACATTTAGGAGTTCTAGTCACTATTGTACAACCATGGATGAATCATTTCAAGTCATAATTCTTACACCAGGGAGGCTACAGTAATTTCACTGTTAGTAGCTAAATGGACTTTTGAGACCTTGAGAATTAGGGCAGTTAATAAAAGCTTCTTATTATTGTGTTACCTCCCTATGCCTTATTATAATAGTCTCTCAACCAAACTGAGCTTTCATGGGATAAATAAAAGTTCAGTGGCAATTTTCCGATTTCCGCAGTTGTACAAAATAACTCTGGGCTCAGACCTTCAGATGATAGTGATGATTCTGTGCAGGCTCACTTGTCTGAGACATTCTCCCAATTAAATAACTTCTTTTCTGTTACAGGTGAGGTTATTCGGTCAAGTAAGGTAACTTCATATTCCCTACAATTTAGAAATTCTGTGAAGCCAAAGGTTAGAATTTCTTTTTAAAATCTTGTTGGAATGAAATCTCTATGATATGATTCCTATGTAAAAATGGGAACTATCTATCCCACCCCCTATTCTCCAATTTCTTTACTAAAGCTTAAAAAAAAAAAGAAATTAAAAGTGTGTTAGTTTTTCATACTTCAGTATGAGATGTCTTCAGATGAAACTTGGCTAAGTAGTTAGTATTCAAAATGAGAGAAGATCATTCAGTAGACATTGGATCTTCTTTGAGGAAAGCGTCACCAGCAAAAATTCACTTACTACCTTTTCTTCTGCTTGATTACTTCATTAGACTTGAGACTGAGAATGGTTCCATGTCCCTCTTCTGTGATACTCTTAAGTGGAAAAAGTAGAAGAGTTGTGTTACCAGTGGCATGAAGGAGTCTCCTAACTACAGCCTGATGGGAGTAGTGGCACAGTTCTAAATATCCTCAATTCTTAGAGGCTATGGTATCCTTTCCTTAATGTCAGACCTTTTCTTCTAAAAAATTTTATTAAGCATTTGTACATGCAAGAGGCTGTGTTAGATATCATGAGGAATATAAGTAATTCAAGTTTCTTTTCATAAATAGAAGTATATATATAACCTTATACATATATGAAACATATACTTACACAGACCTATATCCATACATATATACACATACACACTCTTAAAGAAGTATATCATTAGTATGCTTTGAGCTGGAAGAAACAAAATTCCAATTCAAATGAATTAAACAAAAAAGAAAAGTAGGGCCAGGTGTGGTGATTCATGCCTATAATCTTAGCGCTCTGACAGCCTATGTGAGTAGAGCCCTTGAGCTCAGGAGTTGAAGGCCAGCCTGAGCAAAGCAAGACCTCTGTCTGTACTAAAAATAGAAAAATTTTCTGTGCATTGTGGTGAGTGCCTATAGTCCCAGCTACTAAGAAAGCTGAGGCAATACGGTTGCTTAAGCCCAGGAGTTTGAGGTTATTGTGAACTAGGCTGAGGCCATGGCTATCTAGCCTAGGAGACCCAGTCTCAAAAGAAAAAAAAAGAAAGAAAAGAAAAGGAAATGTATTACTTTATATTACTTTATATAGTAAGAAGGCCAAAATTAGGGCAGCTAATAGGGTTCAATTATTTTAACCTGGCCCTCCTGTTGGCCAGTTAACCCCATGATTTATGAAAGGGCCAAGGCCATTGTAGGCATCTTGGTCAGATAGAACACTGTCCAGAGGCCAAAAAAAAAAAAAAAAGAAATTAAAAAAGAAAGAAAAAAAAATAGAGCTTTCTCTTTCATTAATAGGCTGGGGATCAGTTAGCATGGAAATACAGGGGATGTATGCCACAGAGTAGAGAGCATGTGACTGTATAAATATAGTACTAGAAGAATACACAATCTATACTAGTAGCACCAAAAAAAAGTACTCCATTCTCCTCAGCTGTAAGGAATGGATAGAGGCTTGGTAGAGTTTTGAGGAAGAAGTTGTTAAGGCAGTCTGGACATGTTGAGTTTGAAGTACTTACTTTGAGACCTCAAATGGGGAAATCAATAAACAGTTGGATGTACTTGTATACTGGTCTAAGGCTGAGAAGAGAAGTCTGGATAGAGAAAAAAGATACAGGTTGTAGGTGGTGGTAAAGCCTTTGAGGATAGATGAACTAATCCAGAGAGAGAACAGACTAGGACTAAGAATGAGATCCTGAGTGATATTGACATTTACGCATGGGTGAAATAAGAGTTGCTGGCAGAGACAGAAAATGAAGATCTTTTTGTGTCATCTGTGTGTGGAATGGGTGTAAGCCAACCTGATCTAACATTTTGTGATATTCATATATATAATTTGGGTAAAGGACTGCCTCAGAACTTTTTTTTTTTTTTTTTTTTTTTTTGCAGTTTTGGCCGGGAGCCAGGCTTGAACCAGCCATCCCAGGTATATGGGGCTGGTGCCCTACTCCTTGAGCCACAGGTGCCACCCAGAACATTTTTTTCTAATGGGGTCTAAGTCTACCACACAGGCTGGAGTGCAATGACATGATCATAACTCATAGCAGCTTCCAACTCCTGGGCTTAAGCGACCCTCCCTCTTCAGCCTCCTAAGTAGCAAGGTGCATACTACCATACCTGGCTTTTTGGGGTTTTGTTGTTGTTGTTGTTGTTTTCATTTTTTTATTTTTTTAGAAATGGGGTTTCAGCTCAGTGCTTGTAGCACAGTGGTTATGGTGTCAGCCACATATACCAAGCGTGACAGGTTCGAACCTGGCTCCAGGCCAGCTAGAAAACAACGACAGCTGCAACAGAAAATAGCCGGGCATTGTGGCAGGCACTTGTAGTCCCAGCTACTTGGGAGGTTGAGGCAAGAGAATCACTTAAGTCCACAAGTTGGAGGTTGCTGTGAACTATGGCACCATGCCACTCTGCCAAGGGCAACATAGTGAGACCCTCTCAAAAAAAGAAAAGAAATGGGGTTTCCCTTTATTGCTGAGGCTGGTATCACACTACAAACTCCTGGCCTCAAGCAATCCTCCTGCCTTGGCCTTCCAAAGTACTGGGATCACAGACATGAATTATGGCTCCTGACCCTAGGAAACTTTTTTTTTTTTTTTTTGGTGAGAAAAGAGTTTCATTTTGTCACCCTCTCTAAAGTGCTGTGGTGTCATAGCTCACAACAACCTCAAACTCTTGGGCTCAAGTGATCCTCTTGCCTCAGCCTCCCAAGTAGCTGGGACTATAGGCGCCCGCCATAACACCTGGCTATTTTTTAGAGACAGGGTGTCACTCTTGCTCAGGCTGGTCTCAAACTCCCGAGCTCAGGCAATCTACCCACCTCAGCCTTCCAGAGTGCTAGGACTACAGGCATGAGCCACCACGCCCAGCCTAGGAAACTTTTATTATCCATTATTTATTTATTTGTCCAATAGCAGGTACTTCTCCCCAAGAAACTGAAGGAGAGTTTGGTTTGAAGTATGGCTGGGTCTGAACAGTCCCCCACCCAAAGCAGAATTAGAGCATTAACATTTCTAAAATGAGTCTCTCTTTCTTTACAGGAGTGGTCACACATTACTTGCCTTCTGGTTTTCCCGCCAAGAGGGAAAACTAAATCGACAGCAGACTATTGAACTGGGACATCACATCCTCAAAGCACACATTTTTAAGGTAATTAGGGAAGATGGAGCCTTTTTTCCTTATCTCTAACAGACTTTCCTTCATACTGTCTGAATGAAACTAGTGGTTTTTTCAGTGTAGTCCCTGCTTTCTGAAATTGTTTTGCTACAGAGGTGGTCCATCTCCTAAAATGTATATAGGCCTGTTCTTCCCTACACTTTTAGAAAGAGAACTTCATCGGCCATCTCCCAATTTAATAGATTATTAAGCTTTCCAGGAAATGCATGTGTATAATCATTTAAGTAAGGAGTATAATATATACATACACATATATGCTTCATATATGACCTATTATCTCCTGAGGATAGTCATATTGTAGCATAAAAAAATCACTGAGGGCTCGGCACCTTTAGCTCAAGTAGATAGGGCGCCAGCCACATACACCAGAGCTGGCAGGTTCTAATGCAGCCCGGGCCTGCCAAACAACAGTGACAACTACAACAAAAAAAAAAAAAGAAAAGAAAATAGTAGCCTGGTCCCAGCTACTTGGGAGGCTGAAGCAAGAGAATCAGAATTGCTTAATCTCAGGAGTTGGAGGTTGCTGGGAGCTGTGATGCTACGGCACTCTACCCAGGGCGACAGCTTGAGGCTCTGTCTCAAAGATAAAAAGGGCAGCGCCTGTGGCTCAAAAGAGTAGGGCACCAGCCCCATATACAAGAGGTGGCAGGTTCAAACCTGACCCTGGCCCAAAAAACTGCAAAAAAAAAAAATCACTGAGAGCAGTAACTCTTTCAATCTTTTATGATTGTTTTAATGAAAACCTTAATATTCCTGGTGCTGTGATTTTCAAATTATTTATCTGGAACCAACAATAACCTTCCTTGAAGCTACATCCCGTACTCGCTTCAAATATAATTTAATTCCAGTTTTTCTCACAGTAGTTTCAAAACTTTTAAGACCCCTATAGCATCAGCTTCCCTCTCTTAACATTCGTTAAGGCTGAAGAGGAGGAGCAAAAGAAGGGTACGTGATTAATCATGTATGTATTCATTTGTTTATTTTAGCATTTACTGAGGCATTGACATTGTATTAGATACCAAGAATACAAAAACAAAAAAGATATAATCCCTAATTTTAAGGAATTTATAGCCCAGACAGTAGTTTGGGGTTAGCACACCAAATTAGAGGGGGAAGTTTGTTGTTCTGATTTTTCTAGCCTACAGTTTGCTACTGTTTTTGATAGTTTCGGTCCCTACAGTCTCTTTAGCATTCTTTTCCTACCTCAGAATTAAGAAATACAGATATGTGAAGCTGTTTTCTCTGAGTCAGACTTCCCTCAAGGAATACGGTTAGATTAAACAATTCTCTTGAGAGAGAAAGATGGCATTAAGGGCAACTCCAAGAGCCTAGCCCTAGGAAATTCTTCTCCACGGATAAGCACATACCCAGCAAAGCCTGTTCATTAGATGAATAGAAGTGAAACTCACAGTGACAAGTCCTTCATTTGAATCATTATCTGTCTTGTCTAACACTTCACTGTAACCAAAAATGATCTTACTCAGAGTAGAGCTTAGATAACAGGCAAGGTATCTCATTCTAGTTTCAAGCAGACTGAAAAGTACCTACTACTCCCACAAATTATCAAAGTATTTAAGTACCTATCTTTTAACAGCACCATCTGCCTAGGATCAGATGCAAAGATGAACCCTTCAATGCCTGCCTTAGCTGCACCATAAAAATAAACACCACATTTACAGAGAAAGAACGTAAGGCTTCATTTGACCATACAGGGAAACCTACATTTAAACCATGCACTCCTGTCATAGCACAGTTATGTTGATGCAGACAACATGGTTGCCTGAGATAAGACTGGCTCCATATGTAAATCAGTCTATAAATACTCTGTTGTATGGATTGTGGTGATGACATGACTGCAGGCTGAAGAATGATAACTTGGACTCTGGTTTCTCTGATGCAGCAGTTTACAGGGTCCTTCAGATGCAGTGATAGACTTGGCTTCTCCCAGGCTCAGGCTGCTAGAATTCTTAGTTCTCATTAGCTGAGGGTCATGAAAAGGCAAAGACAGACTTTATGGTTACAACCAGTTCCATTAAGAACTTCTGATTAGCAGTGATATATACTCTAATTGATATTTCTTTCCAGTTAATTTTAAATTTCCCTTGCTTCTGTTCATGAAAATTTTCATATGATATCATTGATCACTTTTGAAATATGTAAAGATTGAGGATCTGTAACTCTGGATGTTTGTCTAGGTATGGAGCCCTTTTCTTCTTGTTTTTAACAGCTTTATTGAGTAGAATATATACCATAAAAGGGTAGATGTACATGTCAATGATTTTTAATGTATTTATAGGGTATGAACTACCACACCCCTAGTACTCTTATGACAGTTCAGCACTTGTCCCTTAGGCCACATCAGAAGAATGAGAACAAGTGGTTTGAGGAGAAATAAAGAGAAGTTTATTAATTTGCCAGTAAGTAAGAATGTTGACAGACTCCTGTCCTAAAGTACCAGCACCCTGCCTTTGAGCAGAAATACAAAGGGAGGGGAGGTTTTCAGCTTCAGGCTATTGCTTATAATTGATGGTTGTGATTCATTGGGGTCTTCTGCTAAGACAATCTCCTGACAGCTGAGGACAATTCCCTGGAGCCATCTCTTGTGGTACAAAGGACAAAGGATACCCTCTGCACCTTCTAATCACTGGCCTGAGGCAAGGACTTTTTTTTTTTTTTTTTTTTTGAGACAGATTCTCACTATGTTGCCCTCTATAGAGTACTGTAGCATCACAGCTCACAGCAACCTCAAACTCCTGGGCTTAAGGGATTCTCTTGCCTCAGCCTCCCAAGTAGCTGGGACCACAGGTACCTGCCACAATGCCTGGCTTTTTTTTTTTTTTTTTTTTTTTTTTTTTTTTCTTTTGTTTGGCAGTGTTTACTCGGCCCCCGCCACACGGCCGGGCTTGGTTTTTTGTTTTGTGTTTTTTTTTTTATTATTGTAGTTGCCATTGTTGAGCAGGCCCAGGCCAGGTTCAAACCCACCAGCCCCAGTGTTTGTGGCCGGTGCTCTAACCACTGAGCTATGAGTGCCAAGCCTTTACTCTTATTTCTATCTTGATAGATTTGATTTTTTAGACTTTTCATATG
Source organism: Loris lydekkerianus (assembly GCA_963574355.1). Classification (NCBI taxonomy): domain Eukaryota; kingdom Metazoa; phylum Chordata; class Mammalia; order Primates; family Lorisidae; genus Loris; species Loris lydekkerianus. Next base: position 15,366 of record CAUYPK010064995.1, read on the forward strand.
CATGGAATCACATAATATGTAGTTGTCTGTGTCTGGCCTTTTTTACTTGGCATAATGTTTTAGCATATATCAGTATTTCATTCCTTTTTAAAAATACTAAATGATTCTCCATTTTGGGATATATCACATTTGTTTAGTCACAGGGACATTTGAGGCAGTTTCACTTTTTGACTATTATGAATGATACTACTATAAATATTAACATACAGATTTTTCCTTTTTTAGTTTTTTTAATAAAATTAGCCTCTTTAAAGTGAAAACTCAAGTGACATTTGGTACATTCACAGTGCTAGTGTATAGATTTGTATATGGACATATGTCTTCAGTTCTCTTGAGTTTATATACCTAGAACTAGAATTACAATAGAACCTCCGCAAGTTTACCACCAAAGGGACTATAACAAACCTGTCAACATATGGAGGTGGTCAACATACATAAGGAAGTAGGCCTACTGTACTGATACATATGGGTGGTGTGTGTTTGGTCTACAAAAATTAGGTCCACTTTAAAGAAGTGGTCAATGTAGTAAGTCGGTCAACTATGGAGATTCTACTGTAATAGGTCACATAATAACCTTATGTATAACATTTTGAAGAATTGCCAATCTATTTTCCAAAGTGGCTGCGCCATTTTACAATCACACCAGTAATTAAGAAAGTTCCATTTCTTCACACCTTCACCAATACTTGGTAGACATTGTCTTTTTTTATTTTATCATTTTAGTGGATGTGAAGTGGTATCTCATTGTGATCCTGATTGCATTTCCCTAAGGACCTATGTTGTTGAACGCTTAACAATTCTTTTATAATTATCTAATTGCCATTTAGATTTTCTCTCTCTTTTAAATCTAGGAAAAGAAAACATGTTTATGAATTGTGGCCAGAGATATTTCTATCTAGTTTGTAATGCAGGTGTTTTCATTGGATTAAGTCTAGGACTGGAAGGATTTTAGAGTGCTCTTCTAATTAGCTTCCCAAATACCACCCTTTAAACTGTTTCTGTAACGTTTCTTACCAGAACAGAACTATGTGGGCCATTATAAAAGTTTTGAGATACACAAAAATCAAAAAACCTCTAAAATATGCATGGATGGAAATAAATGAAGCCCTCACAGCTGTCAACTGTGTTTCTTGGAAGTGAAATAATGAACCATAATGCAGTCTGTCTCAAAACTTTTGTAGTGACCTACATGGTTGGAGGAAATATCTTCTGTTATCATTCAAAAGGCATGGGTTTAAATGCAAAAGCTCTACCACTTAACTTATGTAGTCTCAGTTTCCTTGTCTATAAAATGGGTAATAATAACTCTCAAAATTGTTATGAGGAGCATAGGTAGAAATATGCAAAACGTGCATTACAAAACACAAAGTACTAGACACAAATCTAACAAGGTTTTGTGATTAAAATTATTACTAATAATCTCTTTTCTAAAACTGTGACTTAATGATGAGCATAAATTGCAGATGGTATTATAACCCTCATCACTTTCAGAGGTTACCTAGCATCCTCTACAGTGGTTGGCAAACTTTAAACATAAAAAAACCACTTAACTTTGCCATTGTACCTGAAAGCAGCCAGAAACATTACAGAAATGAATGAATATGGCTGTATTCTAATAAAACTTCATTTACAAAAACAGGTAGAAGGCTGGATTTGGCAGCAGTCCATAGTTTGCCAACTTCTCAATAAAAAAGTACTATTCCCTTTGTCTAGCAGTACCCTTTTACTATCACCAATATGGCCATATGGAATACTTAGATAAGAAAGCTGGGAATAGGTTTGTAAATAACCTGCTTTAAAGAAGCTTATTGGATAAGCCTCCAAGGTTAGTTTTTGCCATGATTTTAAGATACCTGAGCCATAGCTAAAAATCCCTAAGATGAGATTGCTCTTGTTTCTTCATGCTTTCCCTGTTTTCTTGAAATGTTCAGAAATACTGAGCAACCTTATTAAAAAGGCTGGGAAATAGTATTGCAAGTGTAGATTCTAAAGAAATTAGAGTCTAAATAAATTAATATTTATCAATGACAAAAAGAGATCCCTTCTTACCTGAGAAATAGTTACAGATACTGAAGAGGCAGTTATTCAAATTATTTGAACACAAAATTCTCTTTAAAAAACCATCAGGTTAGAATTAATTATGGGTTATTTTTGGCTACATTCTGGCTGGTAATCTGCCTGTCACCTTCGTTGACTTTAAACTGAAACTCTCCTCCCATGCTTCACAGAGACACAGAATCAACCCCACCAACTAGAAGAAACCAAAAGTCCGTAGTACAAATAAAGCTAGTATTTCCAATCCTAGCCTTTGGCTCTGTAGCTCAGGCTTACTTCTTGCATATTTACTTCAACCTCAGCAGAGTTCTCAATGCTGCTTTGTCACATCCATTTACTGGACCATTTAATAGAAATTCATTTACCAAAATCTATTCTTGATTAGCTCCTTTTTCTATTTCTTTTTCTTCTAACTCTAAACCACATCAGCTAATTCAACAAACAGCCTAATTTATGAGTCACTAAAAAATATCAAAAGTATCAGGTGTGACTTTCTGTATTTTCCTCTCTGCAGTGATAAATCAGTCTATCCACCAATCAATTCTTAGCTCCTCCTTTTTTTTTCTTCTTTTTTTAAGACAGAGTCTCACTTTATCACCCTCAGTAGAGTGCAGTGGCATCACAGCTCACGGCAACCTCCAACTCCTGAGCTTAGGCAATTCTCTTGCCTCAGCCTCCCGAGTAGCTGGGACTACAGGTGCCCACCACAATGCCCGGCTATTTTTTTTGTTGTTGTTGCAGTTTGGTGGGGGTTGAGTTTGAACCCGCCACCCTCCGTATATGGGGCCAGCGCTCTATCTGCTGAGCCACAGGCACCACCCCTCCTTTTTTCTTGTTTCAGAGGAAATGTTGTTCTTATTCCTCTTTTGTAAAATTTTAATATGAAATATTTCAAACATATAGGAAAGCACAGATCATTAAATATAATAAAAATTATTTACCAGATTTAATAATGTTAAGATTTTTTGATGTTTGCTTCAAATCATTTTCTTTATTTTTGAGCTGTTAACAAATACAATAGGAATCCCTTTGGTGTTCCTCTTTCATCCCATTTCTCTCCCTCCCCTAGATTCTATCCTAAATGTGTCAGGATTTAGCACATATGTTCTCTTGATCCATATTTTGTACTTTTCAAACATAGTTATGTATACATAAGCAATGTATAGAATATTTTATGTTCTTTTTAACACTGTTCATTTAATTCTGTAACTTTTTTTTTCACTTCACATTACGTCTTTGCAATTTCTCTGTAGATGTAGGTCAGTGATTTTCAACTCTGGCTATATACTGAATTCTCCTAGATAGTTGTGTGTTTTTTTTAAAAAATACACGTTCATCGGCTTTCTTCCAGAGATTCTGAGTCATTGTCCTAGAGTAGAACCTAGGTTTTTTTAAAAATAGACCTTATTTCTTAGAGCCATTTTAGGTTTATACAAAAATTGAACAGAAAGTACAGAGTTCCCACATACCCATAACCACAGCTTCCTCTTTTATTAACATCTTGTACTGATGTAGTACATGTGTTATAACTGATGAACCAATATTGATACATTATTGTTAACTAAAGTCCATAATTGACATTAGGATTCACTTTTTGTTACACAGTTCTCTGAATTTTGCCAAATGTCATATATCTAGCACTATAGTATCATACAGAATAATTTTATTGTCCTAAAATTCCTTCGTCCTCCACCTTTTCACTTCTCTCCTCCTTACCCTCCCCAGCCTCTGTTGACTGCTGATCTTTTTACTGTTTCTTTAAGTTTTACCTTTCCTGGAATGTCATAGAGTTGAAATCATATAGTGTGTATCCTTTCCAGACTGGCTTCTTTCACTTAGCAATATGCAATAACATTCACATACAGGTTTTTATGTGGACGTAAGTTTTCAAGTCATTTGAGTAAATACCTTGGAGTACTATTACCAGATTGTATGCTAAGACTATGTTTAGCCAAACTGTCTTCCAAAGTGACACTCCCTCCAGCCAGGACTAACAGTAGTATTTTTTAAAAGCTCCCTAGGTAATTCTAATATGCAGCCCAGCAAGTTGAAAATCACTATTCTACATCATTCCTTTGGAGATGGCAGTATATCAATCAAGCAGGGTAGTTTAGAGATCAGGCTCCAAAGCAGACTATAAAGGTTCAAATCCTACCTCTCCTACTTCCTAACTTTGTGACTGAGCAATTTATTTCACCTTACTAATTTTGAAAATGGGGATAATATAAGCACTGAACTCATGTGATGGTCATAAGGATTTAATTTTATTATATAATGCTCAGAAGAAAGACTGGAATACCTAAGGGCTACAAATACATTACCTACATAAATATGCTAACTTTGGGCTAAGGGTTATCTCTAGGGTGAGCAGAGAATGGAGAGATAGCAGAAAGCAGAAAGGAAGCTTCTGCTATAATTTTTAAATTTTTTTTCTTAACAATAAAAAATATGAAGACATTTGTATTAAAATAAATGAAAATAACCTAAATATTCAGTAGTAAGGTAAGCTTAAATTAAATATGATGCAGCCACATAGTAGAATACTTTCTATTAAACTTGTCCATTGAGGTCTCAATTTTGGTTATTGGGCTTTTTTATTTTTGTTTGTTTGTTTGTTTTTAATTTAAGACAGTCTCGCTATATCACCCTAGGTAGAGTGCCGTGGCATCTCACCTCACAGCAACCTTAAACTCTTGGGCTTAAGTGATTCTCTTGCCTCAGCCTCCCAAGTAGCTGGGACCGCAGGCACCTGCCCCAATACCGGCTATTTTTTGTTGCAGTTGTTGTTAGCAGGCCCAGGCTAGGTTCGAACCCACCACCATCGGTGTATATGGCTGGCGCTGCAACCACTGTGCTACGGGCGCCAAGCTGGTTATCGTATTTTTTTTCTTCTTCTTCTTCTTTTTTATTTAGTTTCTGATAAAAGGGGGGTGGCTATTGTGTTTTTAATTTCTGTAATTTTCCCTTGATATTTTTCATAGTTTTCAGTTTTCTGTCAAAATTCTCAATTTTATCTTTTATATTCTTGAACATAAACATAGTGTATGTCAAAGTATGTGTCTGATAACTCCAATTTATAGAGCCTTGTAGTTGATTTCTGCTGTTTAATAATATGTTCTGGTTTTCATTGATACCTTATTTCCTTGTGTGTCTATTTATATTTTATTGTGTGCTAGTCTTTGCATTTAGGCATAATTTGAGACTAGGGTGATATCTTCCTTCAGATATAATTTATGTTTGCTTAGCAGTTTAGAATGACCTCATTAAATGTTCAAGGATTAAGATACAGTAGATCCCAAGGGACTTCAACAAACTGGCCAACATAACAGAGGTGGTCAGCATAAGGAACTAGGCCCGATGTACTGAATACATACAGGTATTTTACTTTCCTACAGCTTGTATTAGAAAAATATCATATGAAATTATACATAGTCAAACCACAGTAAAATCATATATATAGTATCATAAGACACCAGTATGATTACTGTTTGCTCATGGTTTAATTATTCTTTCTGGGAAAAAAAAAAAAAAGGAGTTAATCTTGAGCTGTTTCTTTTCTTTTTTATTTGAGACACAGTCTCACTATGTCACACTCGGTAGAGTGCTGTGGCATCATAGCTCACAGCAACCTCCCAACTCTTGGGCTTAAATTATTCTCTTGCCTCAGTCTCCCAAGTAGCTTGGGACTACAGGCTCCCGCCACAATGCCTGGCTATTTTTTTCTTGCACTTGTCATTGTTGTTTAGCTGGCCTATGCTGGGTTTGAACCCACCAGCCTCCATGTATGTGGCTGGCACCGTAACCACTGTGCTACGGGTGCCGCGCCTGTTTCTTATTCTTATTACAAACATAAGTGTAAAATCATATATACAATGTCATACAAAATTGGTATGTTTACTGTTTGCTCATTCTTTCTGAAGAAAGAATCAATCTTGGTCTGTTTCTTCTTATTACAAACTTAAGTGGAGAGAACATTCTCAATGCTGGCTACATCACTCAGCACACCTGGGCATTTTTCCATAGCAAATGATCTCAACTGCATTATCAGATGCCTGATATCTTTTTTAATAGTCTCTGAAGTTTCTGTGTCATCCTCGTTTGCTTCTTCCAGTTCATCAGCTGCTTCATGCACTTTTATGCTGGTCTGTACTTCAGTCAATATTGCTTGGAAATCACTAGTGGTCTAGTGGATATGTGTATCACTTGTGAATTGCTTCTGGGTCAGGTTTATTACAGATCGCCACCTCATCATCCATTGCAACAAAATCTTCAAAATCTTCTTCAAATTCTGCCTTGGGAAATGGACTATCTGATGGGACCAAAACATTACACTCTTGGGTTGTGACAAGTCCAACTTTCTTGAAACACTTGTGTATCATTTCTGGCTGAACTTTATTCCAAGTAAAACTGATCCAGAGGGCAGCTTCCAGAGCATTAACTGATGCAGGTGAAGTTGCTTCCACAGGTGGACCACAGGTTTGTGTTTCAGTGATGACCCTGCAGGAGCTGGGCTCGGTAGTACATTTTAAATGTTTTGATTATACTCCTTGGTCAAGAGTTGGGTTTTGAAGTCATGTTTGCAGGCAGAAATTTCAATGTCACTTTTGTGAGATGGTTCACTTGTGAGTGGCCAGGATAGTTGTCTACTGTCAGTAAAATACACTCCTTCTTTTTCTTCATTTCTCAGTTGATACTCCTTACCTGCTCCTCAAGCAGGGCACCAATCACCCATAGGCATTTGTTTGACCTCCAAGTGTTTACCAATCACCAGGGGCTTTGGTTTCTCTCCAGTTGAGCTCGCACAAAGCAGAACTTTGAAACATTCTTTGGAAAGTTTTCTGCTGTTAGATTTGCCACCCCTCATGATGAGGCTCCTGTCAGGTGTCACCTTGAGAAAGAGTCCTCACTCGTCAGCATTCAGGGTGTCACCTTTGAAGCCTCTGGAGAAGACCAGGAACTTTTTCACAAACTCTTCCACAACTTCTAATGAAACTTCAAGGATTCACCTCACAAGACTTTCTGGAGAGATCTACTCTCCTTATTTGTTTGAACCAGCTTAATGTAACTTCATTGAAGGAAGTTTTTCTCCTTTTTCACTGTAGTTCTCTCTTTCCAAGTACTCATGTTTACATTTTTGGATGTTGCTAACGTGGTCTTGCTAACACCAAAATGTGTCGCCATCTTTCTGTGGCTGCTGCTTTCCAGAAAATGTACAAGATCAACCTTTTCCTTCAGTGTCAGATCTTTGAATTCTTTCCTTTCAGCCACCATGCCTCAATTAACTATAAAATTCTTCAGTAATTGTAGGTTGTACCTATAATTCAGAGCAGTCCTTCACATTGAAAAAAATCTTCCACAACATGTGGTAAACAGTAGAACATTAGGCCTAACCCAACATGTGGTAATAATAAAACATTAAAAAAAGAACTTTTACTAAGGAAAAAATAATACAACTAAGGGGCAAAGCCCATACCATCTACCACTTGGTGTAGAGTGTACTCAGCTGGTCAAGTTATAGAGGATAAATTAATATCACGTGTCACAGTCCAAGTGGTCAAAGTACAGACTACAAAGGTGGTCAGTATATGTGCACATAGAGGTCACTCTTCCACCGAGTACATGTAGTTCATGTCCAGTCTATAAAAATTAGGTCAACGTAAGGAAGTGGTCAATATGGGAAGGTGGTCAACCATGGAGGTTTCTGTTATAATTCAAAGCTCTGTTGCAGTCCCTATGAGAGCCTACCTGTTTCTTGTTCACCTTTACTCCTAGGGTTAAATCCTTTGTGGGAGGCAGAGTCCCATACCAAAGCAAGGAAGTTTATCAGGATACTCCCTTCTCCCTTGGTGAACTGGATGCTATAATCTACCTTCTATCTCCCTAGCTATCAGCACTTCTACCTGACTGTACAGAATTGACAAATTCACCCAGGGGAAAGCAGCTTTAAACTGCTCTCCTGGGCTCTGTCCTATCCTAGGTCTCAGCCCAGTAATTCTTTTCTAACGTGTTTGTCCTCTCGTATCTTCAAGGAGGATATTTTTAAAACTTTATACAGCTTTTCTTAGTTTTCCTTAGCAGAAATATTTGTTCAAATTTCCTAGATCTGGGCTCAGTAGCTCAGCAGCTACGGTGCCAGCCACATATACCGGAGCTGGCGGGTTCAAATCCAGCCTGGACCTGCCAAACAACAATAACAACTACAACCAAAAAATAGCCAGGTGGGCGGCAGCTGTGGCTCAGTGAGTAGGGTGCAGGCCCCATATACTGAGGGTGGCGGGTTCAAACCTGGCCCTGGCCAAACTGCAACAACAACAACAAAAAAAAAAAAAAATAGCCAAGCGTTGTGGTGGGCGCCTGTAGTCCCAGCTTCTCGGGAGGCTGAGGCAAGAGAGTCGCCAAAGCCCAAGAGCTGGAGGTTGCTATGAGGTATGACACCACAGCACCTCTACTGAGGGCAATAAAGTGAGACTCTGTCTCAAAAAAAAAAAAAAAATCCCTAGATCTGGAGCCAGGTGGAATGGCACATCCCCACTACTCAGGAGGCTGAGGCAGGAGGATCACTTGAGCCTAGGAGTTTGAGGTCAGCCTGAGCAACATACCAAGACCCCATATCTTGTAAAACAAACAGACAATAAAATTACCTATATCTACCATTAGCAAAAGTGGAAATCCACCTAGTCTTCTTGAGCAAAATTATGACTCAGCATTCCGAGAACATTCAGCTTTTCTCTAAACATCTTAGGCATTCTTATTTGAAATTCTTTTGCTATACCTAAATGACTGAAACTGTCCTGGACACCACACAGAAAATAGAGGCAATTCCAATTTGTTGGCCCTGAGCAGAGGGGGGTGAGTTGCTATGACTTTCAGAGAAGCTAAATACATTTTCTGAGCTCTCTCTGATGCCAGAGACTTTGAGCAAAAGGAAAATTGCCATGTGACCTTAATAAACACTGATAGGCGTGGTGGCTCATACTGTAATCCTAGCATTCTGGGAGGCTGAGGCAGGAGGATCACTGGAACTCAGGAATTAGAGACCAGCCTGAGCAAAAGCAAGACCCTGTCTCTACAAAAAAGAGAAAAAATTAGCCAGATGTTGTAGCAGTGCACATATAGTCCCAGTTACTTGGGAGGCTGAGGCAGATGAATCACTTGGACCCAGGATTTGAGGTTGCAGTGAGCTATGATGATATCATGGCAATCTAGCTGGGGCAAAAGAGTGAGACTCTTGTCTTAAAAAAAAAAAAAGTTCTGGGCGGCACCTGTTGCTCAGTGAGTAGGGCGCCAGCCCCATATACCAAGGGTGGCAAGTTCAAACATGGCCCCGGCCAAACTGCAACCAAAAAAAAAAAAAAAAAATTCTATTCATAATGTGAAAACACCGATGAATCCCACTTAAGCTAATATTCAACAGAAAGATGACTATTACTGGTCATAGATATAATTTTACTCTAACACTCTCCAATCCAGTTTTTCTGCCAGCACTTATTTACTTTGGGTGAGAAAGAGGTTGGTGGATTACTTTTAGTTATTCTACAATTTTAAAAAAGAAAAACATAAATATGAATTCACCTGATGATTTTCTTATCTGTTTTAGGTTACATCGAATAATTAAAGTGTTTTTGTCTGACTATAGGATTGGAAATTAAACTTTGTAGTTGGAAAAGAAGCATATAATACTTGTTAAAATCACAGGAATAAAGAGTTAGGAGTAGATGAGGTTTTCTGGGATAAAGAAGGACAGTCTTAGAAAAGAAGACCAAGAGTAGAGAATGGTTTGGAATCAAAAGTTAAAGGAGAAGCCACAATCAGCCATTTTGTTTATTTCAATTACTACTTTTTCGGGTAAGAATTCAGAAGTGAAGTCTCGAGTCAGGTACCAGTTATTTTCTTTAATTTGGTATAGTGGAAGAAACATGTACTAGAGCTGGAATTAGTAAAAACAGACTTGGCTTCTAATACTAGCTCTAGTTGTGTGATTTGGGGCAAATTACTTAATCTTCTGTATGTTGTTTTTCCCTGTATAAAAAATGGTGGTAAATTTCACCTCATAGGGCTGTTGTGGAGATTAGATTACATTAAAGGAGCTAACATGAAAAAGTCCTACCACAGAACCTGACACATAATAGACACCAGTAAATGTTAGATTCCCTTCCTTTTTTTTCTTCAACCATAATATGTAAGACATGTCCTCATCGCTAAAGGTTTCCTCAGTTGGGCTGTGGATATTTCTTTCTACTCATTTTTCTGTCTAATTGGTTAATACAATTTACTGTTCCTGAAAAAGTTTTAATGAGGCTCATGCATATTATACCTTATACCTTAGGAAACTGAGGCCCATCTGGGGAGTCAGAACTAAGTTTCTGGGTCTTCTAGGATCTGCAGTGGAAGTGAGCTCAAGAAACTAACTTGTCTGTATTCCAGACCTGACTGAGTAGCATTTGGAATTCATTGAAAAAGTACTGGAAATGTTCAATCTCATATGTCATAATAAACAGTCACAACTACTTAGTGATATATTTGCTTCAGTTGTTTACACTTGTTTGCCTATCAACTGATTAGCCAAATGAGAAAGTATGTGAACGATGTCCCAGTTATTAGCACAAATTAAAAGAGGTTCTGAAGTAATAATGAGCAATCAGAAGCTGTTGTCCACCCTCCTTACTCTTTCCAGTTCACTCAGCTCTTGGTGCCTAGGTGACTCACTTAGAGAAAGTCAGAACACAGCTTAACCATCTCAAGGCCAGAAGGAGTGTGAATACTGTATAAATTAAGTAGCCATTTTTAAAACATCAAGGAGGATGAAAGGAGAAATAATCTCCCTATGGTGTAAGAAGTTAAAACTAGATTCTGTTTCAGCTTCCCAACCTGGAATTGTGTTTTTGGGAACCTGAAGGTCTGTTGGCACAACCTCTTGTCCATCTTTTATAATTAGGATAGAATAGAATGAGAAGATGAATGGAAATAATTAGCATCATCCTTATTTGTTTTGTCAAGCTGTGGATTTTACGTTGAGAATGTTTAGATGCAGGCAACCACTTGAATAAAGCCACGTCAAATGGCACAAAATATAAATACATCAACTTCTGGAGGCATATCCTAAAGATATGTTTGTACAAGTATATAAAGACACATGCTGAAGGGTGATTACTAGCTGTCCATCTCTAGAGAGAACTAGATCTGTAGAACTACCTAATTATCCATCTCTAGAGAGCTGATATGATACATTCTTCTTCCTTGAAATGGAGAGGAGAAAAGATGGATACAGGTATGGCAGGTACGGAACATGTCCACAGTGTTTTGCTTAAAAACTTGACATAATTATATCTAATCGTTTCATTAAAATTTTAAAATGTTTTTAAGCCAGTTATATATGTGAGTCTTATGTGGATCCCAATTCAAAACAAACAAAAAATTTAATTCCTTTTTTGAGATAATCAAGGAAATTTGAACATAGTCAGGATATTTAATATTATAGAATCCTTAATTTTAGGTATGGTAATGATGTTGGACTATATTTTTAAAAGAATACATATCTGTTTAGAGACTGTTACTAAAATAGTTAAATATTAATTCATAAGATGTCTGGGATTTGCTTGATCACATACTTTTCTTCATAGTCATGGAAAAAGGGGAACATGGGCAGGAATATAGAAAATACAAGATTGGGCTCGGCACCTATAGCTCAGCGGCTAGAGCGCCAGCCACATACACCGATTGGCAGGTTCAAATCCAGCCCAGACCTGCCAAACAATGACAACTATAACCAAAAAGTAGCCGGGGCATTGTGGCAGGCACCTGTAGTCCCAGCTACTTGGAAAGCTGAGACAAGGGAATCACTTAAGCCCAGGAGTTGGAGGTTGCTGTGAACTAGGATGTCCTAGCACACTACTGAGGGTAATAAAGTGAGACTCTGTCTCAAAAAAAAAAAAAAAGAAAAAGAAATGAAAATACAAGGTTGGCCACAAATTAAAAATTATTGAAGTGAGGTGATGGGTGCATGGGAGGTATATTATACCATTCCTTTCTGCTTTTGAAAATAGGCTTAAAACTTTTCATAGTAGGCGGCACCTGTGACTCAAAGATTGGGGTGCCAGACCCATATACCAGAGGTGGTGGGTTCAAACCCAGACCCAGCCAGAAACTGCAAAAAAAAATAATAATAATAAAATAAAATAAAAAATTTTCATAGTAAAACATCTTTAATAAAACAAATTTTACATTGTTTATATATACTAGTGTATCTGTATATTTGTATGTGCATAGAAATACTTTAAATGTGGCCCAAAAATAGAGACATAGATCTGTGGGATAGGATAGAGAATCTAGAGATGAACTCAGCCACGTATCGTCATTTACTCTTTGATAAGCCTAACAAAAGCATGCCATGGCAAAAAGAATCCTTATTTAACAAATGGTGCTGGAAAACTGGTTATCCACATGCAGAAGACTGAAACTGGACCCACGTCTCTCACCTTTGACAAAAGTTGATTCTTGTTAGATAGAAGGTTTCGATTTAAGACACGAAACAATAAAAAATTCTAGAAGAGAGTGTGGGGAAAACACTTGAAGATATTGGCCTGGGAAAAAACTTTATGAGGAAGCCCCCCTTGCCCCCCCCCCCCCAGCAATTGCAGCAACACCAAAAATAAATAACTGGGACTTGATCAAGCTAAAAAGTTTTTGCATAGCTAGGAGTACCGCAAACAGCCCTCAGAATGGGAGAAGATTTTTGCATGTTATGAATCTGACAAAGGCCTGGTAACTAAAATCTACAGAGAACTCAAACATTAAGTACAAACAACCCTCTGTATAAGTGGGCAAGAGATTTGAACAGAAACTTCTCCGAGGATGACAGACAAATGGCCAACAAACACATGAAAAAATGCTAATTGTCTTTCATCCTTAGAGAAATGCAAATCAAAACCACTCTA
>CAUYPK010064996.1:0-45504 GCA_963574355.1 Loris lydekkerianus
ACCCAACTATACCACAAGACTATGAGGAAAGGACCAAGGAAGGGGAAGGGAGGGGGGAGGTTTGGGTGGAGGGAGGGTGATGGGTTGGGCCACATCTATGGTGCATATTTTTATCTATAATAAAAAAAAAAAAAAAAAAGATTTCAGAATGATAAAAAAAAAAAGACTAACACACCCTATTTAATATCATCCATCTTTAGAAGGAAGCATATAAAAATGGTCTTGTTTTTTAAAACTATAAGACAGCACATAGATTCTTCCTAATCAGTGTTTTTAAAGTGGTCTCTTTCAGGAGATGGGATTCTAATAAATGCATCTAGATCTGCCACCCTGTAGGCAGCAAAAAGAAACAAGATAATCCACAGCTTAAAAGCACCCACAAAAATGTGGAAAATGAGAAAGGCTCATAGATCACTCAGTTACACGATTGCCAAATTCCTTCTCCTTCATCTTTTAAAAAGGAACATGCTACCAAACTGGTATAATGAAATGCACCAATAAAATAGGGAAAAGGCAACAGGACACTGAAACTAACTACTGAGATGGTTACCAGCATCATTCCGCAAAATTATTTCCTGGCATCAATTTGAAATATGGAAAGGCAGAGTTATAGTACAAAGGAAAAAAATAAAATGAAAATAAACCAAACACTTTAAAGTATTTGGAAACTTCTCTACCAATCTCATTTTCATGGCCTTCCCCCATTATAAGTTTTACATAACACAAGGTAACATTACATAAATAACTAAATCTTTAAGAAATTAAAAAAAAAAAAAAAAAAAAAAAGATTCAATTGGGCTTTTCCTTTTCCATTTCCTTTCTCAGCCATCTGCCTTCTAATGAGACCAACTTTTGGCCAGAACATAGAAGGTATCCAGACATTTCAATGAGTTAGACAGGAAAGCCTCAATGAACAAACCCTGGCACTCATAAATGAAACAGTCTTTTAAAAACCAAACAGCCAAAACAAAGGGTAAACAATGCTTCCTGAAAAAGAAATTCACTTTAAATAAAAGGAGAGATACACACAGTTCTCAAGGATCATTAAGGAAGCATTCTACATTAATATCTTTCAGATCAAACTGAGAAACTGAAAGTAATTTCCCTACATATTCGTGTGCCCATGTCCCCTCTACAGTTCTTCAGCAGATCTACATTGCATATTATCAATACATGTACTGCTACTTACTTGCTTTCTTCTGTAATGGGTAAACTGAGAGAGTCCTAAAACAGTTGCAAGAGCACCTCCTCCAACAAGAATAGTCCCTTTCACTGCCTTCTGAAATGCCATTTCTTAGCCTACAAGGAATAAAAAGGGGGAAGAAAACAAAAAGAAGTCAACTTGGATTTTTATTGCATAACAATCCTAATAATAAAAAGGCACTGTGTGGATTATGAAACCATGTCAAAGAAAACATATAGTAAGGAAGTTACTAACACACCAACTTGTATACTGCAACTCAAAACTCATAATCAAAGAAATCTAGACAAAGGGATTGATTAGGTAAAAGTTACTTTCACATCCGATAGGAATTAAAGAAAGGAAAGGGAATTAAAAGACAACTGAGGATATTTGAAAAGTGCAAAGTCAAGAGAGCCATGAAAAGAAATGTTACTGGGTATTTGATAAACCTGCAAGCTGTACTTGTAAATGTGTTCCACGGCTAATCCCCTCCAGAGGAACTAACTGGTAGAATACTTGGGTCACTCAACACGAAGATAAACCTCAGGCTGTCCTCCAGTTCTTTGGCAAGAGTTTAATTCAAATTGTGGTAAACTCCCTCCTTGAATTTTTCCCTTTCTGGTGAAGTTGTCACCAGAGCCAAAAGCCAACACACATTTCTACCATTAAGAGAGTCTGTCCTTTATAGATATAAAGTCAAAGGAAACTGTACGTTGCCGCTTTCACAAATGCCACACTTAAACTAATGCAATTGCTTCATTAGGGGAACTTAGAAAACAAGTTCTCTTCTAGCCAGAGTTGAATGAGCCCACAATTTCAAGAGGAAACCCTCCAGACCCAGCACTGTTTCATGCTCACTGCATGTTTCTGAAAAAGGTTCTGCCTGTCTAAGATCTGGACTATCTTTCCTCTCTTGTTTTGCATTACCGGATTGATGGAATTTTTAAAGTTTTTTTGAGGACTTAACATCATTATTTTAATTTTTCAGAAACCAAAAATATTGCATAAAAAATTGAAAATTCCATCTAAAATTCTCTTGCCCACATTTATTCTGTTAAACATAGAAAGATAACACTGGGTGTGAACCCCTAAGAAAAATTCTTTAAGTCAAGTAATTTGACCTGCCTCAGAATTTCCATTCACAAAAGCAGCTGACACACCCACACTTCACAAGGAAGCCACTACTCTCTATTTTCCTGTATGAGTGGAGTTCTAACCTTTCTGAACAACACAACTTACAGATAATTATCTCACAATTCAACAGCATATTTATTACAAAGGCAACTTAACTTAGGATATTGTGAAACCTAGTATCCCAACGTAAATTATGATACAGTTAAATGTTTGGGTCCATACTGGATGGATAGTATCTATTATCATAGTATCCTAAATTAAAACAATTTCAGTACATTTGGTAACTATGATTCTACAGAAAATTCATTTTGGAATACTATAAATTCTATGCTAAAATAAAAGTTGGCATTTCTTAAAATTTTATTTTTTGCTTTGATCTCCTTCTTCCTGGCAAATTCCTAAATTCTAAGATCCATCTTTGTTATTAAGATACTTACTGGGAAGATATTTCAAATGCATATGTAGTCTGTGGCTGGAGACCTCTTCTTTACTTTCTCTTTGCTATATCAACCACCTCCTATTTCCCAAATTATGCAAGATAGCTAAAGTATATACTGGCTAAGGACCCTTCAGTCAATCCTAAGCAAAATCTTCTATCCTAGGTTGTACCAATAGTAAAAAAATCTCAATTTAGGGAGCACCCATTTGTCAAAGCTCACAATCATCATTCAAAGTACTGCTATAAATGTTCACTGCCTATCACACAGCAATGAAAACCTAGCAGCCGAGAGACAGCATGTGCTCGGCTAACTGGGTTTCCCTGACACATGGGGACAAAGAATAGAGTTTCAATTCTATTTACCTAAACAGTATACGTGCCTGACCCATATAGACAGATCCTGGTGGTCCAAGGGTGTGAGTGTTGTAACTGACTGACTCAATGGAGCTTAGTACCATCGCGTCTGCCTTGTGGACAATGTCACTGTTGACCTCACAAAGGGGACTACCACGTAACAACATGGTCAGCTGAGGGATGCTGTATTATTAACTGTGATATAACAGTCTCAGTGTTATGAAAATATCTCAGTGCAAGTGTTCAGCCAGTGAAGTCTGAGTGTAGTTTTTTGAAATATGTGGGTTTCCATGTTCCCTTACTATATTGTTTCAATTTGATTTGTCTGAGGCAAACAACTGCAAAGGGGAATGTTTTCACACATTTTCTCAGCAAGCCACTAATACTAATGAAAATGCATTCACATTATTTTGCAGAGTTAAAAATAATACTGACTGTAATCAGTAGTTTTCTTTTCTGACATTTTCATAAAATAACCTCTGCTAAAGAGCACACTATTTCTACCGTGATCAAGTCCTTAGTCCATAATAATGAATAAACCACTTTTACAGGTAATTCAAAGACAAAGGCAAAGGAATCAGTTTCATCTGGCTTTCCTAAGGTGACCATTTTTATTGCTGTTATTGTTATCATAAAGGTTATGACAAGAGTTGCCATTGATTATTTGCTATGTAACAGGTACGGTGCGCTTTTAATGCCTTAAACACATCAGCTTATTTCACCCTCACAACATCTAGTTTCATAAGTGAGGCACTCGTGGTTTAGAGATTTGCCCAAAGTCACTTTCTGGTAAGAAAATCATGACTGTATTTATGCTCCTCACCACTGGGTGGTTCTCCCTTGCCTCTGGTCTAAAAAGGCAACTTCTCCCCAAAAGCTATACTATATTTTGCTGTCACTCCAAAAGAAGACCCTTTTCTCAAAATCGCCCAAAATATACAGTCCCGTGGCACTTGGGTTTCACTCAGACAATGATGAAGCTTCTGACAAAGTATCTGCTAGTAATCTTCTGCGAAATAATGTAAGAACTTTATTTTAATGTTGAAAGAAATATAAACTATTTATGGACAACATGTATCCATTTACACACCACTGTAAGGAGAAAAACTTTCATACTGATCAAAAGAAGAAAAGGCCATATTCTTCTAAGTAAAAGGTTTACTAGGAAATTAGCAAAGAAGGGAACCAAAAACATAAACAAATCTTCACCTTTTGCAATTAAAAGTTCGAGAAAACAAGACAGAGAAAAATTATCCAATAATAATAATAATAATAGTTAGCTTTGTTATTACAGCTTAATGTATAAGTTTTTTTTGTTTTTTTAAGAGAGAGTCTCACTATGTCACCCTCGGTAGAGTGCTATAGCATCACAGCTCACAGCAACCTCAAACTCTTAGGCTTAAGTGATTCTCTTGCCTCAGCCTCCCAAGCAGCTTGGATTACAGACACCTGCCACAAGGCCCAGCTATTTTTGTGGTACCAGTTGTCATTGTTTAGCCGGCCCGGGCCTGGCTCAAGCCCACCAGCTTCGGTGTATATGGTTGGCACCCTACTCACTGAGCTACAGGCGCCGAGACTTAATATGTAAGTTTTATAGCCTATTAATTAAATCACATATACACTGACTCAGGATTGGTTTCTTCAATTGGCACAGACCAGTACCAGGCCTCTAATTCTTGCCAGAAGAACACTAGGTCAGCTAGAAAAACCTAAATAACGTGGTACTCAACTAAATATATCTGTGAGTTTATCAATTGCCTATAAGGAATTTACAGTCTATTTATAGTTTAAATATCAGTCTGTCTTGTAACTCTGTCTTACAATTAGTTGTGCCATAGTGAGTGTTACAGATCCTTTAGAACAGCGGTTCTCAAACTGTGGGTTGCAACCCCTTTTTAACAATGAAAATACACTGCAGCATTAGGACCGTTGAGAACCACTGCTTTTGAAGAAAAGAAAGCAAGGAGATATATCATTATAGTGGAGCAGGAGGATTCCTTGAGCTCAGGAGTTCAAGGCCCAGCCTGAGTAGAAGAAAAACCCCATCTCTACTAAAAATAGAAAAATGTCCTACCTACTCAGGAGGCTGAGGCAGAGGGATCACTTAAACCCAGGAGTTTGAGGTTGCTGTGAGCAAGGCTGATGCTTTGACATGCTAGCTTGAGGAACAGAGCAAGACTATGACGCCCTCAAAAAAAGAAAAGAGAAAAGGAAAGTCCAGGTCAAGAGTGAGGAAGGCCCAGGCACGATGACTCACACCTATAATCCTAGCACTCTGGGAGGCTGAGGCAGGTGGATGGACTGCCCTGAGCTCAGGAGTTTGAGACCAGCCCGAGCCAGAGCAAGACCTCGTCTCTAAAAAGCTGGGTGCTGTGGTGGGCGCCTGTATCCCAGTTACTCAGGAAGCTGAGACAAGAGAATCACTTGAGCCCAAGAGCTTGAGGTTGCTGTGAGCTATGACACCATGGCACTCTACCCAGGGTGACAAAGTGAGACTCTGTCTCAAAAAACAAAAACAAACAAACAAAAAAAAAAACTGAGGAAAATTCTGTTCATGTGAAGTAATCTGTTGGCAATGGGGCTATAGATCTTGGAAGCAAGATATTTTCTTCCATGATGTACAAAAAGTGTTCCAGTTGATGTTTGTGTTGAAGCTTCTGATGAGGATAAAGAGAGACCCATCAGAGGCAATAACATAGTCCTTGTGTGAGAGGATAAGAGCTTGGTTTAGGGCAACCCTGGAAAGTGCAAAAGCAGAGACTGATGCTTTGCCAAAATCTCTTAGGACAGAGCTCAATGAGAGCTTATGACAGGACCTGACAACCGATTGCAGGAGGAAGCAGGACGAGACTGAACACAATTAACAGGTTTTAGCCTGGGCAGCGGGAGGCTGGCCCCAACATGACAGCATTAACATCTAGAAAGACGGGCGGGGGCAGTGGCTCAGGCCTGTAATCCTAGCACTCTGGAAGACCAAGGCAGGTGGATTGCCTGAGCTCAGGAGTTCAACACCAGCCTGAGCCTGAGTGAGACCCCAGCTCTTAAAAATAGCGGGGCATTATGGTGGGCGCCTGTAGTCCCGGCTACTCAGAAGGCTGAGACAAAAAAATTTCTTGAGCCCAAGAGTTTGAGCTATACTGTGAGCTATGTCACACTCCACGGAGGGTGACAAAATGAGACTCTGTCTCAAAAAAAAAAAAAAAAAAAAAAAGATCTAGAAGGAGAAGCAGGTTTAAGGGGGAAGAGGAGCTCCATATGAGGTTAACAAAATTTGAGATCTTGAAAGAACATCTACTGGGAAAAAACAGTAAACAAATGGATATAAGGGTCTAAAACTCGCAAAAGTAATCAGAGCTAAAGGCACGGCTTGGAAACATCTGCGTAAAAGCGACGTAGGTTTAACTGCTACACAATAAAATGTACTTACTCCTAGCAAACGAAAAATGGATTTGCCACTTCCCAGAGTTTGCCCAACCATGCTTCTAGCTGACTCACTGCAACTTATCTGGCTCAATTGAATTCTTAGCTATCCTTTTAGGACTCCTAGACAAAAGGACTCCAACAATGAGAGCAAGCGCTCAGATCCTGTTTCATACAGCCCCTGGGTGCTGACCACTCCGCCACCTCCCCTGCAGAGACAAGGCTACTCTCCCAGCTAAATCATACATTGATGACTCACAACAGAAGAGGTGATGGTTTTCCACACACAGCTATGAAGAGGCAGCTGGGCTGCTTACACTTCAAGGGCCCACCTCTTCCTTAAAGCTGTGCATGGAAAACCACTCCCTCATCTGTTTTGAGTCATGTCACACTGTCACACCATGCACTTTAGACCTGCAAAGACACATACCATATACTCGAGTATAAACTGAGTTTTTTGGCACAAAATTTGTGCCGAAAAACCCAAACTCGGCACAAATTTTGTGCCCAAAAACTCAGCTTATACTCGAGGATTTATGGTAATAGCACCTATTGAAAAGATGGACGGTCCTCCCAGCAACTACCCACAATCAAATTTATTCCAGAACAAGTGCACATTTCCTGGCCCCTGAAATCTTCAAATAAGGTATTCAAACTCTTCTCCTTATCTTTTCAAGACGTAAATGTAGAATAAGTAAGAATTAATGGAAATAGATTTAGGAAGAAGCCTTGGGTCCTTTAATATTTATAAAATCTCTCCTATCCTTCTAGCCTCTTGTATAGAAATGGCAATTGCCTTTCCAATCCCCACGCTCTTCATTAATTGTAACTTCTCAGGGTTTTGATTCTTATCTCTGCACAGAAGTAAGTATATTTCTCCCCATGCCTTGTAAGCAGAACAAGTGGGGATGGGGAGGAAGGCACAGCTCAAAAATCATTTTCAGAAGGATAATTTCAGCTACCGACCTTGCAGTCTTTCAGACATGTGATCTCTGGAAAGACATAAAGGCATTCCATGCTCTTCAAATCACCTACACTAAGAAACCAAGTGTTTCAAGGCATTTCGAACACAAAATGATACCCCCACAAACTAAGATCCTCAGGCAGCCTGTGCTACTGCACTAAGCCCCTTACCTAAGCCCACACAGGCCCAAAGGTAGCAAAACGTGCCCAGCCATCTCCACCTGATAGCTGTGCACGGAAAACCACTGCCCCATCTATTTTGAGTCATGTCACACCATCCTCCCAATCGACCTGCATACAAATCCAGTGACTTTGACCACAGAAAGGTGCAGGAATCTTAGAAAATAAGGGTACTGGACCTCATCAGAGAAAGTCCTACCAAATAAGTCTATGATCACGGACCGTGACAGCAAGACCACAGCTGAATGGAAGAAGAGGGAACGAGGGCAAAAAACATCCTCCTGCTTGATGGTCCTGTTTTAATAATAAAAGTCAAGATTTCTGGGTGGCTTGATCTAGATTCCTTTTAGCAAAGCAAACCTCTTAATAGTCCAATTAATGAGATAATCACTGCTTGTCCAATTCCCTTTAAGGAAGTATCTCACGGTTCAGACACACCAAACATCTGCTGATGAAGTGCTACAGAGACAAGGAACAATGTGTACACTGTGTACTCCTCCTTCCCCAAGGTTTACTGGACAGCAGGGAGAAGGATTAGCACTCTGCCTGCAAATGCATCCCCCACCCCCAGTCAAGCAGAGGCACTTACACACACAGGTCTTAGGCAGCAGCTTGTGATTCCCACACCGAAATGGGCAACATAGTCAACATCAGAGGCACATCAGCCTTTTCTCCAGAAACAGAGGAGTCTTAGCCCATACACTGAAAAC
The DNA here is from genome assembly GCA_963574355.1 of Loris lydekkerianus. Lineage (NCBI taxonomy): Eukaryota > Metazoa > Chordata > Mammalia > Primates > Lorisidae > Loris > Loris lydekkerianus. Next base: position 8,384 of record CAUYPK010064996.1, read on the forward strand.
GAAGCATCCTTTCTTTGTTGTTGTTCTTGATTACTTTAGACATTTTAAAAAGGATTTAGGCCAAGACCAGGTAAGAAATGGACACAAAAGTTATTCACAAAAGAAGACCCCAATGGGAAAGGGAAATATATCAAGCCCTGAGTGAACAGCAGACACTGTTATCATCCTTCCATCATGTTCTTCTCTAGCCCTTCCTCTATTATATCAAAACAAACAATAAAAAATACAAACACAACAGTAACAAGCACCTGCGGTTGTGAAGAATATACACCGACCAGGATATCAAACAACAAACACCAAGCCTTTTCTGAAAAGTATTCTGCTAACACAAGATAAATGAAAGAACAAGGTAAAAGTCAGAGGAAAAGTTAGAAATATAATCAATCCTCAGACTTTGGATTTACAAAATTTTAGACTGTGGCTGAGGGGGAAGCTAAAGGCACGCACTGGTCAGCATCCTAACCCTGGCTTGTCCCTGACTTCTGCGCTCCATCATAAAACCACACTGTCTCTGGGAAGGGCATGTTCTTCTACTTCTAATCCATTTATTGCCCCAGAAAATCCCTGCCAGAAGGGCCCAACCCGACTGAAAACAATCTTAACAAATGGAGAGTACTTATTTTAATAAAGGCAAAAGAGAACAAAAGTCAGGAAACAAAAGAGAAACTGAAAGAAAACAAACAGGGCATGTACATTGATTCACACAGCTTTAAGCCAGAAAGTTCTGAAAGCTTCCTGGGTGCACCTTAGGTCAACTGTACCACTTTAGGAACAAACCCACACCTTTGGATGACTGAGGAAGAGGTTAGCCCAAGGGCATTTCTTAGCCTCCAAGGACTGCCAGGGCCTGGAACTTTGACAGAAGTTGCAAGAGAAGGGTTGAGCTGCTTTCAGAGGGAGAGTTTAAAAAAGTAACTAAAAGGTACAAAAAAAAAAAAAAAAGAAAGAAAGAAAAAAGAAAAGAACGTAATTATTTAAAGTGAACCAGTTAAATCTCTGTTTATAAAAAATTTCTCAAACATTATTACACGAATATTTTTGATGTGCAATTTTTAGGGTTTTTTTAAATTTAATATACAATATCATAACCGTTAGCCAAGAATTTATTTCACAGTGCTCTAAAATGAAAAGATAGTAGAACCTCTATGTCAAAATACAGTGGTGGTCAACATAAGGAACTAGGCCTACTGTACTGAAATGTACATGTGGTGCACGGCTCGTGGATGAAACTTAGGCCAACTTAAGAAAGTGGAGAATGTAGCGAGATGGTCAACTAAGGAGGTTCTACTGCACATGGAAACAGGTGGAACCTTAAAGGAAGACTACTTGCATTGGATTTTTTACCAAATACATTCTGTTTCCAAGGCAAATGCCTTATTATGTACTTATGTTTTCTACCATTTCTAAAATGCACACTGGAACTTCCGAGTCAAATTTGACCCTTTCTCCTTATTTTCATAAGGTTCACTATAGAATTACAAACCCATGAAGCCTATCTTAGCTAACAATACACATATATTCATTAAATGCAAATAATGACAGCTTAATAATAGAATGGCTTTTGTTGTATTGCTTTCTATAGAATTGCTGTAAAAATAATAAATTATAATTCATGCAAATGAATTTGTATTCCATTTTAAATTCATTTCAAAATCAAAATTAATATTTATTCTCTATCATCCTAAATATATTCACAAATATTTGTTTAAAGTCATATAATCCTATTGTTAATCTTCATTTAAACATATCTCTGCCTTCTTTGTTTATTATAAATAATCCAGAGTAACCCTGAGAAGCCTAAAATAAAATGTCCCTCACAAGTGAAAACCTATAGCATTCCTGCCCCAAATGACGACCCCTATAAAAACACAAGTCAGGTTAAGGAACTTAGTGGAACATGCCAAGCACGAAACTACACTAACTTGCATTTATATATTAACTAAGAAGAAATGACTCACTTAGCATTAAAAAGACACAGAAGACCTAGGGGGGAAAAAGAAAACTTTAATTCCACCATAAGGAAGAAAGAATGTTAGCAAAGAGTCACAAAAAAAGTCTATTAGTCAAACAGACCACACTAGTCTTAAACTTCTTTTAGTCTTTTTGCCCCTTCACTACCCCTATTATTGGGTCAAGAAAACGAATGACGTTCCTTTGGCAGCACAAACCCTTTTTGATTTTACATGCTGTTACAGAATCTATTTTGGTAATTAAAACAAGAAAAAGCCCTTTACTAGAGAATAAACTGCATACCAAACAATAGTCTAAAATGTCTGTCTCAACACTGTAATATATCATGCCTCTCATCCAGATTCACACTATAACGAAGCCTTATAAAGCAACAGTGATCACAGATGCTGAGTACACATCACAAAATATTTCATAAGAAAACAAAGTTCACTTGACCCTACACACTTCAAAAAGTCTTAGAGGCTGTAAAATAGTACAGAACCACCGTTTTGTTTTCTTTTTTACATACATGGATAATATGAACTTAAAGTAAAAGAAAAAAAAATGTACCATAAGAAAATTTCAATTAACATGTTCAGAGAAAAAGGTGCTTCAGATAATTAAGTTTCTACATACCTGGATCTTTATACTTTTATGAAAGACAACTCTGTGCATTAGGAAATAGATCTACTGAATGTAGGCATTTTTCTTTAAAGACACAAAAAATGTTAAGGAGCTTCCAGATCATTATAAAGAAATCCCTTCTTTTTGAAGTAGCACGTATGTGGAAGTTATGAAACTTCTAAACATGTAGTAGGTTCCACATGTAATAAGCACAAACAAATATTTTAAAACCTGGCTTTTTTACTCCAAAATTCCAGTGTCAATTGATTTTCTCAGATTTCATTCATCATTTTTATCACTGAATAAGAAGAAAATGTTCCAATCCTTTCAAAAGTTCAACTTGCAATCACTTTTTACATATGTGTCACCAGAAATGCATTTTGGGAAATACTTGCTGAAGATAGCTGAACAAATTCTGACCTCACGTAAAAATAACCTGAGTTTTTATAATTAATTATAGAACAATAATTGCAGTTGATTTACTTACATTGTTTAAAAAACGTTCTAAATTTGAATACAGCTAACTCTACAGGGTATCCCAAAAGTTACCTCTGAAATGCCATACATAGGGATAATGGGAAATCATAGCTAAATGTACCTTTATTTATAAAATATTCATAACAGGGGTTTACAAAGAAGTGGCTAACACATAGAGAATATTTTGTAAACATCTGTAAACTTTTGGAATACCCTGTATTCCAACAGCACTCTATAAATATTTAATGTGTAAACCCTGACTGAGGGTTATAACAGAGACCAAGAAGTATGTTGGAGTGGGGAGACCAGTTATTCTGTTTCCTTGAGATTGAGAAGATCTCCAGGAAACAAAGCTAGCCACATTTTACATCCTGTAGTCATTTTTCTCCAGCAGCCTGTTAAAATTTTCATGTAAAATTCACTCCTCTGCACAAATAATAATCCATATATACATAAGGAGCTATCATCAAAAAGCCAAATCATGAAAATGCATATATGCAAAGAAAATCTGAGATGTATTATAGTCAAAATAATACTGTGTTGTATTATTTAGCTTAGTGATTACATTTCCTAAAAGCCTCAGACCCTTCATGAAATAATCAGACAAAAGGAAGAGACAGACTAACTCACACTTGCTAATAAAAATTCACTTCAAAAGGACGCAAAAATAATATAATAATTTTGTAAATGTTCCATCTTCCCAACCCCCCCAAATAAAGAAAATATTCTGCCTTTATCTTCACTATGAGAAAGAAACAAGCAAAGTTGTGTTTCTAGCTACCATCTTGGCTAGAACAGCTTTGGTCATAAGACCTTATTCTCCCTACTTGAAAGAGGAATCCTCTTCAAACCTCTCCTTTTTTAGATTTTTCTTTTCTTCTTTAAAAGGGCTAGCTGGCACACATACCAAGTGGAAAGCATTCAAGTACTATACTCTAACTCTATGAATAAGATACTGTGAACCAACATAACTAATACCACAGCATGTGACAGTCTAAAATTTAAAGAGCATAAACAGAGAAGACAAAGGGTTTTATTTAATATTCTCTATAAAGCTGTCACTGATTTAAAAAAAAAAAAAAAAAAAAAGAACTCTTTATTCTTTCAATTCCCAAAACATCGAATTATAAAAAGAAAATCACCAGGGGGTATTCTGGAAGGAAATATTAAGGAGACTTGCCTTGTAATTCTATCTCTTCAACTAACTTGCTTTGTGATTTCAGGCAAATCATTTCAGCTAGCTGATCTTCACTCCAACTATTATGTAAATGAGATATCTCTAAAATGCCCAAAGGTATTTAAAGTTAAAATTTCATTATTTTATGATTTTTTCTTCATTCAGTAGGTATAGGAAAAAAAAAAAAAAAACTCCTGCTTTAAAGGTGGCTTTCTTTCAATTTCATGGTTATGTAGCATTGGTGGATAATTAAGGCTTGCGTTCATTCTTTCATTCAATAATTATTTACTGATCATCTATCCTGAGCCAGGCACCAAGGGAACATACAACTAAGAACAAACACAAAAATCCCAGCCTTCTGAGTTTACATTTGAGTGGAGTTCACCGTTTAAAAAACTATACCACAGCATGTGACAGTCTAAAATAAAAGTAAATGTGCTAATCTCTTTTGGATTAGGAGAGAGAAAGTTATCAACCCCTTTACTATGTGCCCCAAGTTACACCTTGCTCCCTCATGAATTCTTCCTCTATCTGCTTTAGGAAGTTCCCCAGTTTCTTCTGAACTATCAGGCTAATGATAATTGTCCCTGCAGATCTTTGAGGTCTCCAACTCACTTATAATTTGTGACCTCTGTGTTTAGAAAAATGAGAGCCAAGATAGATAAAACTGTGTTTCAAATACAAATAGCTATAAGCAAGGCAAAAGGAAGTATTATTAGCATTTTAGCATCAGTATTTTCAACGTTCTGGCTCTTACTATTCAGAAGCCTTTTCTCCCTTCTTTGTTGTGCTCTAAATCAGTGGCGCCTACCAGATAAACTTCTGGATTTTGCTAAACAAACACTCTGTGGATGAAACAAATGACCCATACTTAGGAAGATTAAGAATTTCAAACCTGGGCTGCGCCTGTGGCTCAAAGGAATAGGGGGCTTGGCCCCATATGCCAGAGGTGGTGGGTTCAAACCCAGCCCCGGCCAAAGACTGTAAAAAAAATAAATAAATAAAAGAATTTCAAATATGATACACACATATAATCCAGGCCTTAGAAAAAGAAAATGCTTATTTAATTTCTGCTTCACCTGAGCAGATCCACACTACCTTAAAAAAAAAAATAAAAAAAAATAAAAATGTGGCAATGCTAGCTCCTTCTGCCCTGGAAACAATTAGAACATTTTTCTGTGCTCTCTTGGATCTAAAGAAAATCTTTAAAAATTTTCAAAATTCCTATTTTGGAACCGGTTTATAAAAAACATGCTTACCTTTACCTGTGAAATAAGAATATGTAAAAAGGTGAAAAAAAACAAAAAACAAAAACACACTTACTACTAAGCAAGGGAAAGATAATTATACCCTCTTATAAAATAACCAAAGCAAGAATTCCATTAAATACTCAAGAAAACATCACTCAGGACCTTTCCTAGTAAAGAAGACTGAAGGAGGAGGACTGGTTCACACAAAAGGCATCCGCTGGGCACTGGCTGAATGCCTGCTAGGTCCTCAGCACTCTTTCAGCGGCTGAGAATTCCTCGGCTCTCATAGATGGAGACATACACACAAACATTTAAAAATCGAATATTTTAAAAGTGGCAAGTGCTATGAAAGAATATCGTATGATGGAATAATAGATTAGAGAGTAAGTGGGGGCAGAAGGACCCCTTTAGATAAAACATTCATGGAGGTGATTTGGCAAAAAGTATAATCGAGGAGGAGGAGCCAGCTTCCTAGGCATCTGAGAGAAGCACCTTCCACAGAGGAGACTGCCGTGCAAACACACCAGCATGCACAGACATGGCCTCTTCAAAAACTGAAAGGCCACAGTGGCTACAGCAGAGTAAATGACGTGGGCACAGGTTTCAGACAAGGTCGGAGAGTCGCACAGGTGCCAAGTCACACCTAGCAAAGTTTTTATTCTGACAGGTTAGATAAAAAAGTCAATGGAGAACTTTACTCAGTACAACCATACAACAGAATTTATGTTTCAGAAGATAGCTACACCCATAGCTACAGCGTGGATGATGCCTTTTAGGGTAACAAGAATAAAAGGGCTCGGCGCCCGTAGCACAGTGGTTACGGCGCCAGCCACATACACAGAGGGTGGCAGGTTGGAACCCGGCCCAGGCCAGTTAAACAACAATGACAACTGCAACAAAAAATAGCCAGGCATGGTGGGCACCTATAGTCCCAGCTACTTGGGAGGCTGAGGCAAGAGAATTGCTTAAGCCCAAGAGTTTGAGGCTACTGTGAGCTGTGATACCACCATACTCTACTGAGGGCAACATAGTGAAACTGTCTCAAAAAAAATAACAAAATACAAAATAAAAGTAGTTGTTTTTTCTCTAGGAAGGATACCCTTGCTCAGGGTCATAATGAGTAAATGAAAGTATGAATAAAGAACATTATGCAGAAAGGGGAAAAGAGTTAACAAATTACATGAGAAAACAGGCAAAAATGCCACACAATCAAAAGCAGGATTCCATAACAAGGAAAACAAATAGTTTAGAGATAATCCTAGATATAAATATGTATTGAACTTACATACCTGAATGACTGTTCCCTCCCATTCTATTTAACAAACCAGCAACAAAGAACAAAGAGTATCTACTGAGAGCCACTTAAATGCCAATAGCAGACACGGTTTTTATATTTCTATTTCCCCTTGCACTGGGATTGTTTGCAGGTGACTTTTCTCCTCTGCAACTCATTATAACTTGAACTGATTTTGGACCCATACTGGAAAAGAACCCTACGTCATTTCCCAACAGGCTGAGGCATCCAGAACCTTCCCACCTACCACAAGAGCTGTGTGAAACTTACTGACCCAGTTGAGTATAGATTTAATACGCAAATGAGACTGCATGTGATTAATTATAGTTATTTATATTTATGGGCTTGAATTTTGAGGATGCTTGGCCTAACCCCCTTTTATTTCATAATTTTCCCCTTGTTGGAGACTGAAGAGCAAAAGTCAATTGCCTGAGAGTTGGTATCACACTGGAAACTAAAGGGCTGTACATTTTAATTCCAGCTCAAGAAACACTCGGGCTGAGCAGACACAATTCACCAGACCCCAGTGGGCTAGGATCACACTGTTGTCAGTCAAATCACATAGCTGATGGAAATCAGCGGAGCACATTAGCAATTTATACTCAACAGCCTCTCTTCAACCATGAATTTTGAGATAATTTCGAGATAATGTTTAAGCCAAAATTGAGATAATATTAAGTAAAACTCAAAGTTAATCCAAAGAAGTTCGCCCATAGTCTGATCGTGATGCAGTCAGGAGACAAGGGACCAAGTGGAATTTCTAACAGGATTCCTGTCAAAACTCCAGGTTCCACGATCAACGCGGTAACCTTCAGGCCTGACCTCACCCAGTGCACTTGTGCCTACTCCCTCGGTCATTAGCTTTGCAGCTGCCAACAACATGGTTTGTTTCTCAGACTGGATTCTGAGGCAGCCAACTGCTTTGCAGAGATCACAGAATGGGCAGTCAGCAACCTGCGATGTCACTGCACCCTATGATAATCTCAGCCTGAACTATGCCACCAGGACTTTAGTGTCCCCACATAAAAAACTGAGATGGTCTATATATCTCCCTTTCTCGTGGTGCTGCTGGGCCCAGTAACCCTGACCTCAGGCACTTCTGGGCCTCCTGCCATTGTTCCCATCTGAACTGGAGGCAAGGTCACTCACCATGCCAAATGACTGCAATCAACATCCCCTTACCCCACCCTGACTCAGAAAAGCAATACTATCTTGTTAATGATAACAATAATAAAGAAAGGTCTAGAATAAGTGGGCATCTCTAAGTAAGTTAGACATTCAAGAAGGCTTTCATTGCTTAAGAGTTCATTCTTTCTCATTTTGGATGGAGGTGGGTTAATGGACAAGTAAAAAATTACCTATATGGAGAACAAAAGGAGATAAAGCAGTACCCATGTGTTTGTTTAAGTGCATTTATCTGTATTTGTTTTAAAGTGTATGTGCATACACACATGTACACAGAAGTAAAGACTAGAAGGATATATCCAAAATGTTAATAACCTCAGCATTGGATGGCAGGACTGTACGTTGTTTTTATTTTCTTACTCATGTGCATGATTTTCTAGGATTTCTAAAATGAGTATGAATCCTTGTATAGTGGTGAGCAAAAAATAAAATCAGTGGCTCAACACACAGAGCTCAGTGTGTAGGGCGCCAGCCACATACACCAGGGCTGGCGGGTTCAAACCCATCCCCAGGCCTGCTAAATAACAATGACAACTACAACAAAAAAACAGCCGATGTTGTGGCAGGCGCCTGTAGTCCCAGCTACTTGGGAGGCTGAGGCAGGAGAATCGCTTAAGCCCAAGAGTTTGAGGTTGCTGTGAGCTGTGACATCATCACACTCTACCAAGGGCGACATATGACTAAATCCCGTATCATCTGACCATTACTTGAATGATTTTCCTGTTATACGACTTTTCTCATCTTTAGTGAACTAAAGTAAAAGATTCATACAGAAAAAAGAAAGATAGTTTTCCTTTACAATTTATTAGGAATCTTAAAGGAAGTACTAGAAAATGTCACAGAATTATCTACCTCATTTTGAAGAACATTCTCCACCATAACTAGAATGAATTTGATGTGAGCCTCAAACACAGCTAACTATTTAAGCCTAAGTTAAATTGCACCCAAAATAGCCCTGCATCTTTGTTTATTGGATATTACATCCTCTCAGAGATTTAAAGTTTAATGTAACATCGGAAATCCCAAGAACGAAACTAGTGACTGCAAAGCTGATCAAACTTCCTGAAATTGGGTGTTCCCCAAGGTTCAACTCGATAAGCATCAGATCTCTGCAGCCAACAACACATCCAGGGGACCCCTTCACTGAAAGGAAGGCCATAGATCAGCAGTTCTCAAACTGTGGGTCACAACCCACAGGAACTGTTTAAAGGGCTGTGGCATTAGGAAGGTTGAGAACCACTGCCGTAGATAAACAGAGAAGGGACAGATTACCCTAAAATGGGGGTCAACCTTCTCCCTCTCTCCCCACCTCATGACAAGTCAGTGCTTCCCTGAAGGAACTCAGCTATTTCACTAGGAACAGCCATAATCAGGCTTGTCAGGTGCTATCTTTGGATATGCATGTGACACCCCTGACCCATGAGCAGAACATTCCCTGCAGAAGGCAGCCAGTGTAGGGGTCTTCAGATATGGAGTGCCCTGGATTGAATTCCAGCATAGCCTCTTACTAGCCATGTGAACATGAGCTTTAGTGTCCTCCTCTATAGCATCTCATCTATGTCACAAATTATACCGAGAATTTGAGATAATGCAAAAAAAGTAAAAATATATTTGCTGACAACAACTCCCTTTGCTAATACATAGCATTACTGAGCACCTACGGTGAGCTCTGAACTCTTACTAGCACACATCACCCACATTTGTATGTACACCTGGGGTAACATAGAAGACCACAGTCAGAGGAGAGAATCAAAGTTCCCAATTTAGTCAGGGCCACAGCCCTGCTTTGGCCTAACCAGCACTTTTCTATGACCAGCCAAGAGCACTTTCCCCACAGGTTGGGGAAATAAATCTCATCATTTCTCTGAAAAAAAACATAGGCAATGTCCTCCTTCCAGCATTTCCCTAGCATCTTTCCCTGCCCCCAAATAACCATTCTCTCAAACAGAACAGATACTTTTATTTTGGCATTTTCTACCAAAAACAAAGCCCAACATCTAATGCAGCTCTAACTCCAGGTCACTAGTTACCTATTACAGAGGGCAAAAGGAGGCAAGCAGACATGCCCTGCAGGTCAGGCTTGAACCACGTGGAGTCCAGTGTTCATATCTCTGTGTCTAGTAATCTGTTGGCAGACTGAAACCTTCCCTGTGAGAAGTCTGATCAAAGGTTTGTGGCCTGAGCTAACCCAAGTCACTGGGACAACTCTGACCCACAAGAGTGGTTTTTTGTTCTCTATTCAGGATAGTACTTCCCAGTATTCATTTTTAGTTCAGAGACAGTAGGAAGTTTCTTTCTGGCTCTTTCAGAAACTCTGAACATCATCTACCTTAGAAAAACTACTAATATAAACATTATTATATAATTTAAATGCCATTAAAACAGTCAACTCTGAGTCAGTATTCTTTTAAAAAAAAAAGTAATTGAGCTATTTCTCAAGAATATGTCCCCCTGGGATGATACCCTGATCTCAGGATATAAAAAATATACACTATGTCTTTAGTTAACCTTACAGCAAGAACAAGGGAACAAGGGTCAGTGACCTCATCACAGGTGCCAAAATGGGTCTTGCTTGGTCACTTATGCAGAGCATGCCAACCACAGCCCAAGAGTCTACCATGTGCCCAAACCACCATTACCCATGCCACACAGTCCCTTACAGCCTACACTCCTGCACCATCTCCAGCCCACATGGTCCTCGCCTTAGCATCACTCCTTATCCACCTGCACTAAAGCGTGACTCACTCCTGCCCCCTCATTTCACATGTGCCCCTTCTACTCCCACTAGGTGCATATTACTGGTATCTCACTTATGTTCTCTTAATTCGTGTAATTGGATCATTTGTAGAAGAAATCAAGGAAATCAATATTTGAAGAGACTTAAAGGAGTTGAAGGCTCCACACCCCAACTGTGCAATTGTAAGTAGGCACTGGAAAACGCCCATTTGATTATACTTCAACACACCAGAAAACCACGTCTACATTTGATATCTATATTCCTTTGGACATATCACTGCATTTCTTTGGGTGTATACAAATACATAATCGTAATATATAATTAATCAAATAGTTTGTAGAAGATGAAGGCAATCAATGTTTGAAGAGACCTAAAGGAAATGACCTTTCAACCAGCTTATTGAAGGCTCCACACCTCAACTGTGCAATTGTAAGAGGGCGCAGGAAAAAGGCCCAATTATTAATAATTATACTTCAACAGAAAACCATGCTTGTTTGATATCTGTAGTTCTTTGGCGTATCAGCTGAAAATGATTACAACTCATCATAAAACAATGACAGTGGTGAACAAAATCGCTGGATAACTCAAGCAATAAAAGTCACCCAGTAAAGACAAAGAATCTAGGATTAAATCTGCTTCCCATGCTAAATAACTATATGGAAACCAATATTGCTCTACTCTCATCCTTCACTTCATCAGAAAACTCTTCTCCACTATTACCAAGAAAAAGGTTAAAAAAAAAAAGGAAATACTATGTAATATATAAACACAAACAAACATACACTGAATTTTCACTTGTTCTACAAACATTTGTTCTGTTAAGCCATGGGTAAACAAAAATGAATACCCTGTGGTTTCTGCCTTTAATAAACTAATAGCTTAGAGAAGAGAACTCTAAACAAGTGATACAAATAAGGTTTGAACAAGGTGCTAAGGGAGCAATTACTCCTGAAGGAAAAAGAAGATAGAAACACCATGGAGGGCAGGTTTGCAGAGGGGGCGATATTTAACTTTAATGTTGCAGATTCTCTACATCCAGCATGACCATGGGCAAAGACATGATGGTTATGAGTGAACACAGCATCTTTAAGAACAACGGGGTGTGGTCTGACAGGTGCCATTAGTAGGCATGAGTAACATGAGTCAGGAGGTGACAGGTCCAATAGGCAAGCTGGGGTAAATAGCCGGAGATCTTTTCACCTTTCAAAGGAAACTGGACTTTGCCCACTTGGCAAAGGATTGCCGATGAAGGCCTTTAAGCATATTGGGTGGTTTTTTTTGCTACATTTTGTGTTTTACATCCATATATACAGTCTTATATTAATCCTCACAACATTCCTAGTCAGATTAGACAGAATCACATTTGTTTGGGGTTTTGTTTTTTTAGGGACAAAGTCTCCCCTTTGCTCAGGCTGGTCTCAAAACACCTGAGCTCAAATAATCCACCAGCCTTGGCCTCCCAGCGTGCTTGGATTACATGAAACCAGCCTGTAGAAACATATTTGAATGTCAAAAACCATTCCTGGCCAGGCCAAGTGGCTGCAGAAGCCGGCAGAGGCGCGGCTCAACCAGTAGCTTGCGGTTGGGCCTGCAGCTCAGGCACTGACCCAATTGGGCAGTGAGTGAGTTGTCCTCCTCGGGGCAGGGGGGGAGCTCCTGGTGATGCCCTCCATGCATGCTGGGGGCCTGTGAAGCATAGCAGAGACTGGGCCAGGCCTGCCCAACTGCTCTGCTCCCCTGTATATGTGGGTGCACCAGCGGCTGCCACGGTGGACGCCTTAGAGCAGCAGTCCCCAACTTTTTTGGCACCAGGAACCGATTTCATGGAAAACAATTTGGAGTAGGGGGATTGAACAGTAGGGGTGGGTTTTGAGATGATTCAAACACATTATATCTATCCCCCAATCATCAGGCATTAGAGTATCATAAAGAACACAAAATCTAAATCCCTCACATGCACAGTTTACATTAGGGTTGGAGCTTCTATGAGAAACTAAAGCTGCTGCTGAATTGGATGACTGGACTGGACAGTCCGGTGCTGATGCCAGCAATGGAGAGCAGCTGTAAATACAGATAAAGCTTCACTGGCTCACTCAACACTCACCTCCTGCTGTGCAGCTGGTTCCTAACAGAACACACATGGTCTGTGGTCCAAGGTCCAGGGCCCGGGGTTGGGGCCACAGCCTTAAGGGAAGAGAACTCTGCCCACCTCTCCACCTCTGATGCAGAATCTGAAACTCGGGTTGGATATTTAGAACACATCATCATGGATGATGAGTTCTAGTTATTACAGAGAAATTCCATGGTCAAGTACTACCAAGAATTTGAAGATACAGAAGAGAAGACACTCACCTTCACACCTATTTTTAATGAACATATTTCTTTGGTAGAAAAGTACAGGGACTAACAACTGCTGGAGCAGATTCCTGTATTTAATGTGACAGTTTTCACAACGTTACAGCACCGTAAGGATGAGGTAGCTGGTGCATATTCCACGTGGTGCTCACATTTACAGATGTCCTGGTTTTTAAGAAATGAAGGTAACTTCCTAGTGCAAATCATCCATGCCAGCTTCCCAGAACAACGTGTGGCACTAAGTCCTACTTCCAACTAATAGATGGGACTGTTCTGATGTCACTGGCCCGAGAGGCCAAAAGGCTCAACTAATGATGAACAGAAGAATACATCTTTGAAAGACTAATTCCATTAAGCATCATGTTAAGTAATGATGGGTTAAAAACAAAATAACTCAACTCTCTCCAGGGGTCCTCAAACTGCGGCCGGCAGGCCACATGCAGCAGTGTAATTGTATTTGTTCCCGTTTTGTTATTTTACTTCAAAATAAGACATGTGCATAAAAATTTGCACTGTGCATAAAAATTTGTTCATAGTTTGTTTGTTTTTTTTTGTTTTTTTTAACTATAGTCCGGCCCTCCAATGGTCTGAGGGACAGTGAATTGGCCCCATGTTAAAAAAGTTTGAGGATGCCTGTTCTAGACCTTGCTCTCCTGAAACAACTTCTTGAAGTCATTAAACTTGGTGCTTCCTCCTTCTCCAAGGAGATCCTTTGCTCAGGTGTGTCTGAGTGAAACTCCTCTCCGGAAGGCCCAGGTCAGGTATTCCCTCTGGAGGGCCCTTCCCCAGCATATGTGACCCACCACGCTCAAATTCTGCAACAAAGGCAAAGGAGAGGCAGCAAAGCTCTCTTCCCCGAAGGCTGTGGTCCCAACAGTTGATTTTTTTTTTTAAGTAAAAATAAGAATCTATACTGACTTTTCACTGGATATTCTGGGTAAGCTACAAGCTATGTGTTTTTCTGTCCTGATATATTGCTTATTAAATACTTTTGTACCATAAAGAAAAAAAACAATTCCAGCTCAGCATGATAGCTCACACCTGTAAATTGCAGCACTTTGGGAGACTGAGGCAGGAGATTGACTTGAGGCCAGCAGTTTGAGACCAGACTACCAACACAGTAAGAGCTCCATCTCTACAAAATATTAAAAAAAAAAAAAAAAAAAAAAAAAGTGGGCATGGTGGGGAGCACCTGTAGTCTCATCTGCTCAGGAGGATGAAGCAGAGGACTGACCTGAGCCCAGATGTTAGAGGTTGCAGTGAGATATGATGACGCCACTGCACTCCATCGTGGGAGACAGAACAAGACTATAGATCTTAAAAAATAATAAAAATAAAAAAAATAAAAAATTAGAAAAATCATTCCTTTCCTCATTCCTGAAAGTGTTAAGATATGAGTCCGGGAGCAGGAAAACTATATCCAGAGAAATCAGGAAACTGGACATCAGCTCCCAGGAGTCCATACTGAGACGATGACAGTGATAACAGAGGGGAAAGCAGAGTCCAAATCCACTTTGGAGGGACGTCCCCCTGCCTTAAAGCAGCAGTCCTTAGCTTCTGCCAAATAGAAGGCCTCTTCCCCGAGGGTTACATCACCATCCTGGCTGAGAGGTAGAGTACCTCGTGTTCCAAGAGCTGTCCCCCAAGGAGGACTTATACCCCAACTGGCCATTAGGAGACGACCTGTACTACAGATGCTCTGAGAAGACTTTTGCTCACCCTTGGCCACTAAATCAACAGAAGCTGACCCATGGGCCACACCAGTTTTCCCCAAGACATCCCCACGACTAACCCCAGCATGCTCCACAATCCTCTTCACCTCAGTCATCACCAGAAGCCAAGTGGCTCCATTTCTCACCTTCCTCCTTCCCTTCCACTGTACCCTCTGGAATTCAAAACCTGTCCCCAGAAAACATCATTGTATTCTCTTCTCTGAATGTTCCTTTCGCCAGACTAGACACTGAAAACGTGGAGGAATTTTTGAATTTTGAATATTGAACCCTAAAGCATTGTTGTCCCAGTATCCTTTCAAGGAGAAGTTTCTATTCTCACATTTAAGTCTACCGTTAGCCAGTTTAAATAAGGATGGGTATACTAGTCACTAAAAATAAGTAATCTATACATCTGAGCCAATGGATAACTAGCATCTTTTCTAAGACCTTCTTATGATGAAGAGATTAGGAGATAATATATGGGTGTTCATACCTGCTGCCCACCCTGCCGGGAATATTATTTGAGGACCCAGGTGTTTATCTGTGGTGTCAGATATCATGAAAAGTGTCCATAGACCTTTTGTTTTGCTATTCAGCTTTTGTTAGTGTTTCTATATTTCATGTGGCCCAAGACAACTTTTATTCTTTCAATGTGTGGCAGAAAATAAAAAAAGGTCAGACACCCCTGAGTTAATGCCTGGTCTCACAAAAGTCCCCCACGACTCTGCAATGACAGCCCGCACCTGTAGGTCCCCATTTCAGGTGAGTAGTTAAATACTTTCAGTAACTACCCTGTTCATATCCCAGAAAACTCCCAGCCTGGAGACAGACTGTCTCTCAGGTTCACTTTCAAATTTCTTCTCTACCCTCTTTCAAAAATCTTATCCATTTTGAAGTTCATGCCGTTAGGAGTGCCCGACCTTCTTTTTCTCTACACCACATTGGAAGAATAACAGTGGTCTTGGCCCGTACATTAAATACACAAACACTAATAAAAGCTACTGGGTGAGGGGGGGGTGTCTCTGCATACTTTTCCTGATCTCCAACACCACAGATAAGCAAAAAAAAGTTCTCACAAAATCAGCATGCAACCCGAGGGCCTGCTGCATTAGAACTTATCCATTAACCTTTCTTGCTGGCGGCTACTCATTTTCTCCTGGTTTCCTGTCATTCATTGATAACCTTAGCCTCTGGCTGTTTCCCTTCTGCACTCACGTCTCTCTTCCTTTTTAATGTCTTCTACACCTTCACGGGCACTCCAGTTCATCAACCACTTCATCCTTGATGGTCTGTTCTTTGACCCCACCTCAGCCACCCACTCTCATTATTGGAACATCGTGATCATTCATACCAACTCTTGAGACTGAGCTTCGAGCACAAGTGAACACTACCTTCCCTTTTTCCAGCTCATCTATTACTATTTCCACTCCAGTGTCATGGCATTATCTGGCCCTCCAATCCACTGGCCCTACCATCTGTTTCACTATCAGTCACTTCTCTTTCTGCCTAGTTTAAGGTAAAAGTCCAGTTTGTAATCTTTTCCTTGGAAACACTCTTAACTCCTTCACCCCTGTCTTCCTGCTTCTTTATTCGCTGGGTAATCCCCAAACCAGTTAAGCCCCAACTATCCACACTTTCACCCAAAGAGCTAAAGAAACTGCCTACATAACCACAACACACCTCAATTTAAACACAGGGCTGCAAGTATCTAATGGGCAATCCATACACGTCCCCAGGATGTTTCCAAAACAGTCATTTCAAATCTCTCATCCCAAACCTGTTGTACCCATTTTACCCCCACATCATTATATTTCACTACAAAAGTAGAAGCAATCAGGTAAGAACTCCATCTTCCCACCACCCCAAAACCAGGACCAATCAGCCTCTGTATTCACTGTCTCTTTCAGTCCTTTCTTTTACTAAGAACAAAGTGGCCCTGTTCCTAGTAAAGACCAACCTCTCCATTTGTACCCTATATCTCTCTTCTTGGCTCTTTCAGGAATTTTACTCCTAAAATTATCCATCAATTTCGCTTCCCTTCATTACCTTCTCTTCTTTACTTAATTGTTCTATCAGCACAGAAATTCATTGCATTATCCTCTGGTTCTAACAATCGGTCCCTTGACCAATGTCTTCTTCCGAGAATTATTCCACTTCCCTGTTTACCTTCACAACAAAACTTCACAATTCCACAATTCAATCTAATAAGTTTTTGCCCCAGGCTCTCTCCTAAAACTGTAAGTCAAATTGTCAAAATCACAAATGGTCTCATTGCACCAAATATAATCTCTATAATTGGTATAGTAGAATCACCTCCTTTTAAAAACATTTTAGACAGCTAGTTTCAGAGATAAGAAGCTCTCCTAGTTTCCTTCCTATTACCCCCTGACAACTCCTTCCCTTCTATATAATAGTTGCTCCAATGGCCCACTTTTTTCCATATGCATTCCCATAGGTAACTCCATCGAGTATTAAATATGACCTATCTGCAAATAGTCCCTAGTTCTGTATCCTCAGCCAGAATCCCTCTCAAAACTCCAAATTCCATTTATCCAGTTGTCTAACTGACATCTCCAAATGAAGGTCTCTAATAAGCACCTCAAATTTAAAATGGCCAAAACAGAACACTGAAAAACTTCCACCAAACATATATTTTGAGACAGGGTCTCTCTCTCTCTCTCTCTCACCCTCTTTCTCCCTCTCTCTCTCTCTCTCTGGTGCCTAGGCTAGAATTCAGTGCTGCCGTTGTTATCATAGCTCACTGCAACCTTAAAGTCACGGACTGAAGTGATCCCACTGCCTCAGCCATCTGAGTAGCTGGGACCACAGGCATGCATCATCATGCCTGGCTAATTTTTCCATTTTTTGTGAAGCATCTCACTATGTTGCTCAGCCTGGTCTTGAACTCCTGAGCACAAGTAATCCTCCCACCTCAGCCTCCTGAAGTACTTGGATTATAGGCACCAAAACAGAACACTTTCTATCTTCCCTCAACACTACTTCTTCCCTAATTCTCTCCTTCTCAGTAAATGGCCCAACTGGTCAAGTAAAATTATAAACTTTTGTTTTCATTCTTCTTTCCTCTCTCTAGACAATTAATCTATCACCAAGTTCACTCAACTAACTCTATCTCAAAAACATACCCTAAATCTACTTTTCTTTTTTTTTTTCTCTTTTTTTTTTTTTTGCAGTTTTTGGCTGGGGCTGGATTTGAACCCTCCACCTCTGGCATATGGGGCTGGCGCCCTACTCCTTTGAGCCACGGGCTCAATAGTTGCCTGTGGCTTTTATATAATAGTTGCCCATATAACTATAATTTCACATTTGGGCAACTAAAATAGATGCTTCACTGGCTTAACTGGAATCCTACTTCTAACATTTCTTCATCTACCTCCTATATTTCTGCGGGGTTTTTTTTTTTTGTTTGTTTGTTTGTTTTTTGAGACAGAGTCTCACTCTGTTGCCCAGGCTAGAGTGCCATGGCATCAGCCTAGCTCACAGCAACCTCAAACTCCTGGGTTCTAGCGATCCTCCTCCTCAGGCTCCCAAGTAGCTGGTACTATAGGTACCCTCCATAACAGCTGGCTATTTTTTTCTATTTTTGTAGAAATGGGGGGTTTTGCTCAGGCTGGTCTCAATCTCCTGAGCTCAAGAGATCTTCCCAACTCGGCCTCCCAGAGTGCTAGGATTACACAGGTCTGAGCCCCTGGACCAATGAGACAGCATGCACATTCTCAACGACAGTAATAATATCACTCACAATTGAGTTTTAGCAAACATAAAAATACTATATATGATACAATTGTATGTGGCCCTCCAAAGCTCCACTTTACCTAACAAAATCTTCTTTCTTAGTATTTATACAATACTATCTTGTTAGGAATAAAGTTTTTAGTTAATTAATTTTAACTATTTTTTCTTGGAGGAGTATAATTCAAAAGAAATTGACAAAGTTTTACAGTGAAAGAATATCATTTCACACACCTGGACACAATCCTCTGACAGTTTCTTTTGCCCGTAAATGAAATCTAAACATCCTCCCTTTGGCAGGCAGTGGCTCATACCTGTAATCCTAACACTCTGGGAGGCCAAGGGGGGAGAATCCCTTGTACTCAGGAGTTCAAGACCCTGAATAAAGTGGAAACTCCATCTCCATTTCTAAAACTAGAAAATTAGATGGGCATGGTGGTACACGCCTATAGTCCCAGCTACTCAGGAGGCTGAGGCAGGAGGACAGCTTCAGCCCAGGAGTCTGAGGTTGCTGTGAGCTAGGATCTAACACCATAGTACTCTCCCCTGGGGCAACAGAGTGAGACTCTGTCTCAAATAAATTAATTAATTAAATGAACTCTATAGAATCTGGGTCTTGTATTTTTTAAAGTTTCTTCTGGACACTATGGTAGGTTGAATAATCGCCAAAAGGTAACCTCATCGTAATCCTTGGAACCCATGATTGTTACCTTACATGGAAAAAAATTTTTTGGTAATTGTGATCAAAACAAGAATCTTGAAACGGAAATATTTCAATATAATGAATTATCAGGGTGGGCACTAAATGCAGTCACTTCATATCCTTATAAGAAGAAGGCAAAGGGAACTTGAACAAATACAGAACAGGAGAAGGCAATGTGGCCACACGAGCAGGGACTGGAGTGATGGAGCCACAGCCAGTGCCAACAGCCCCTATGAAGAAAAAAAGGTAAGGAACAAATTCTCTGCTAGAGCCTCAGAGAAGTGTGGCCTGTCAACACTTTGATTTTGGCACAATAAAACTGACTTCAGATTTCTGGTCTCCTGAATTATAAGAAAATAAATTCCTATGGTTTTATGCCACCAAAGTTGCGGTAATTTGTGACCACAGCCACAGGGCACTCACACAGACATCCCTCAGACTCTGCCACTCTGTTCAAGGTTGATTTGTCTTCTGCTATCACATTCATCAGGATCACTATTAGGATTTTGGCAACAGCTGTCTCCCCTGCCTGAAATGCTCTGCTCTTTATTTTTACGTGGCAAGCTCCTTCTGGTCATTCAGGGCTCAGCTCAAATGTCAGCTCCTCAGAGCAGCCATCCCAAACCATTCAAATTGGAAAGAATCACAAAGCTCTCATCACCTCATATTTCTTCTTTATTTAATCACTATGATTATTGTTCCCCTCTCACCAGAATGTAAACTCCACAAGAGCAGAAACTGTTTCTGTTTGTTTATAATCTTAACTTGTAGAAAACTGCCTGGCATATAACTGTATACAATATAATCTTAACTTGTAGAAAACTTCCTGGCATATATTGACAGACCTAAAGGATGGATGGATGATGTAAGTGATGACAGAAAATATGGTGGTGCTCTTCCATGAGAAAAGTAACAGCATGGGGGACAAGGAAGGCACCATGAGTCCTGCCCCAAATATGCCACATCCATGTCGAAATAGCTAAGCTCAGGGAGGAGGTCTGGTTGTGGACATTAGTTTGAGATTTATTGAATTCAAGGATATTGATGAATTTGATGCAATGAACATTAAAAAAAAAAAAAGTAGACCAAGGATATACCCTGGAAATTCTAATATCAAAGAGAGAACCTGAAAACATATCCACAAGCAGTAGTCCAAAACAAAAATTAGGTGCATGTATCACAGGAGCCAAATAAAAATTCCATCTCACAAAGGAGGGAATGAACACAATCACAGAAGTTTGAAGTAATAAAATCCCATTGATTTGCCAATCAGGAGGACACCAATAATCATAACAAGAACAGATTCATCTGAGGTTGAAGCCAATTTTCCAGCATTTCTGGGGTGAATGGAAGGTGAAGAAACAGAACAATAACGTATAAGATGTACCGGGAGGGAGTGTAGCTTGAAGGAAAGGAGAAAGTGAGCGTGTAGCTAGATGGGAGGACAGGAGGAAAGATTTCGTTAGTAGTCTTGCTTATTTTGTAATGAGAGATTCTTGAGCATTCTTATAAATACCTGAAATGCAGGTGAATGTGGAGAAACTTCATAGAATAAGCTATCTGAACAGATGGAGGAGCCAGAGAATTGGGGAAATCATTAGCTTTGGATAACCACTTCTATGTTGGAAGTCAATGAGGGAGTTGATGGAAAGAAGAGCAAAATATTAAGAGTTGATGTGATACCTCAGTTTTCTCAATATAATAGGATGTAAGGACAGCTAACTCTTTACCAAAACCCATATTATCTTCTTCCTGGCCTCCCAGCTAAACTACATTTGACAGATAAGTATCACTACATAGCAGATTTCTAGGCAACACTATGTGAGTGAAACTGAAGCATTTATGTGAAGACTAAGTCATCTAAAGTAGCTGGGTTTGGATTCCCACCAGCAGTGCAGAAGTGTTCCCTTTTCTCCACATCCACATCAACATCCATAGTTTTCGGACTTTGTGATTTGGGCTAACACTAGAGTTAGATGATATCTCAAGGTGCTTTTGATTTACATTTCTCTGATGATTAAGAATGATGAGCATTTTTTTCATGTCTCTGTAGGCCATGCTAGTGGGAATGTAAACTAATACAAACTAAACTAAAGAAGT
Source organism: Loris lydekkerianus (assembly GCA_963574355.1). NCBI lineage: Eukaryota > Metazoa > Chordata > Mammalia > Primates > Lorisidae > Loris > Loris lydekkerianus. The sequence goes on from CAUYPK010064996.1 coordinate 29,698, forward strand.
TTGGAGATCACTTAGGGATCTAAAAATAGACCTGCCGTTTGATCCTGCAATTCCTCTAACAGCCGTTTTAACTTGTGGGTCGCGACCCCTTTGTAACAATGAAAATACACCGTGGCGTTAGGAAGGTTGAGAACCACTGCTCTCTTAGGTATGTATCCAGAAGACCAAAAATCACTGCATAACAAAGATATTTACACAAGAATGTTTACTGCAGCCCAATTCATAATTGCTACATCATGGAAGAAGCCCAAGTGCCCATTGACCCATGCATGGATTAATAAATTATTGTGTATGTACACCATGGAATATTGTGCAGCCTTAAAGAAAGATGGAGATATTACCGCTTTTATGTTTACATGGATGGAGCTGGAACATATTCTTCTTAGTTAAGTATCCCAAGAATGGAAGAAAAAGTATCCAATGTACTCAGCTCTACTATGAAACCAGTCACTCACACTTCCATATGAAAGCTATAACCCAAACACAGCCCAAGATGAAGAGGCACGAGGAGGGGGAGGAGACGGGGAGGATGAGTGGAGGGAGAGTAATTGGTCGGACCACACCTATGGTGCATTTTACAAGGGTACATGTCAAATCTACTAAGTGTAGAGTATAAATGCCTTAACACAATATTAAGACAGTGTGGTGAAGGCAATGTTAACCAGTTTGTTGTATTTCAAATTGTATATAAAACCAGCACATTGTACCCAATAAATGCATTATTGTACACAGCTATGATTTAATTAAAAAAAAAAAAAAAAAAGTAGCTGGGCTTGGTGGTGTGTACCTGTAGCCTTAGCTACTCAGGAGTTGGAGGCAGGAGGTTCAAGTGAGCTGGGGACTTCAAGGTTGCAGTGAGCTAGAAGGATGATGCCACTGCACTATAGCCCAGGAGACAGAGTCAGACCCTGTATCTTAAAAACAAAATAGGCTAAGTGTTTAAAAAGTGGATATGCTTCTTCCCTTTCACCTTTCACTAGCTAGGTATAGTTGAAAGCAAAACCCTGTGGTGAGATGGCTAAGTCACAAAATGGAAGAATCCAGAGCACCTGAATCATTATCCACCAACAGAGACTATGACACAAGCAAAAAATAAACTTGTGTTGCGCTTTTATCTATTTTCAGGTCTTTCTGTTATACCAGTTAATCTGCCCTAACCACTTAACCACTACCAATCATCTTTTGATAAAGAAATGTACAGGTTAGGCTGGCGCCATAGCTCAGTCAGTAGGATGCCGGCCACATACACCCAGGTTGGCGGGTTTGAACCTGACCCAGGCCTGCTAAACAACAATGACAACTACAACAAAAAATAGCCGGGCATTGTGGCGGGCGCCTGCAGTCCCAGCTACTCGGGAGGCTGAGGCAAAATAATTGCTTAAGCCAAAGAGTTTGAGGTTGCTGTGATGGCACAGCGCTCTACCGAGGGCAACATAGTGAGACTCTGTCTCAAAAAAAAAAAAGAAAGAAAAGAAAGAAACATACAGGTGAAACTCAAAGAAAATGCTGAAGGTTTGGAAAAATATGACAAGAAATGGGAAAAGATGTTGTCTAGAAACAAGCTAATGCTGGAAAACATAAATGTGTATGTATGTATCCCAATTTGCACAATTGTTTTCATTTTCGATGTACCAAAGCAGATTGATACCAAGTTGCAGGTTGTTTCTACATATTAAGACTAAGAAAATTTTAACAATGTCCTGGGTTCTAGAAGTCAAATCAAGGAGTACAGTATTAGACGTGTACGTTCTACTCTGTGTTCAACTGATGAATCATCACTGGTGGAAACTTCTGAACCACAGGGTAAGGTATTAGGAAGCTTAAGTGTTAAAAGGTGAAGTTCAATGAGTTAAGTAGTACAATCCAAACTAGCAAAAATCAGGAAATACATCACAGAAATAGGAATAGGATTATTTCTTGATTTTGTGATTTTTTTTACAGTTGTATTCCACACCAGAAAATAACCACATGAATGACTTTGAGTGAGTCAAACTTCTCTGGGACTTAACTTCCCTGGGCCCCTTTTTGCTCACTGATATGACAGGGCTTACTTCATACCTGAAATATTATACACTATTCACTCAGCACGGTGCCTGGGAAACAGCACCTGCTCAATAAATACTTCTTATTATTATTGGGTATTAATAAGAAAAATAGAGAGTTGGGTTAAATCTCTAAGCTCCTTCCTATTTTAAATTTCTGTGAATCTAGTAAGTAACCCAGCTACTGAATGGTGAGCCTGAATGGGCTGAAGGGGTTAATACTAGCAAACATAAAGAAAGAAAAAAGACAAGGGCCCAAGTGAAGGTCTTCCGACTTGGGTCTTTCCCTCTGTCATAAGTTCCGGTGCTTTTTTACTCCTTCTGTATTCCTATATAATAAATCCTATCTTGCCACTGGGGGGAAAAAAAAAGAAAGAAAAAAGTGAAAATATACTGATTATGAGAGATTCTATGACCATAATCCCAGAGGTAGGTACAAGGCACACAGAATCCTCTGCATATGTTGCTACATCAATAGAGGCTGAGAAATAACCCAGAACTGTGAGAAATAAGAGGAAAAGTTAGACCAGGGCCCACAGGTGAACAGAATCCAGTGGCCATGACTGGCCTCCTCTCAGGCAGGACAAGAGTAATAAAACGCTTCATGCTTTTTATGGACTTTATATTTATCACCTGATTTCACAGAGGAGAAAAGTGAAAGGTGCAGAGATTGACCAAAGCCACACTTAAGTGACTTCCAGGGATGCTCAGAAGTAAATATTGTTCCCTGATGTCTCCTTAGACTTAGCTAGCAGAAACAGTACCCAAGGTGTTATCATCTTAGAATCCAGAGACCTTTGATGAGGGTGACAAGATAATTTTTATTAATCATCTTGTTATGAATTAATTTTCTGGATTCCTTCTTAAGAGATTGGAGTAGAAGTCCTCAAACTTTTTAAACAGGGGGTCAGTTCACTGTCCGTCAGACCGTTGGAGGGACAAATCCCTATGCACACTGCACATACCTTATTTTGAAGTAAAAAAACAAAACAGGAACAAATACAATCACACCGCCTCATGTGGCCCGCGGGCTGTAGTTTGAGGACCCCTAGTAGATGGACAGATGGGGGACACAGAGAAATTATCAAGAGAAGGGAGCTCTAGGAGGGGTGGAGCCCTCATGGACATCAAGTGACTACCTCACTGGGAGATTCTCCGCTGGTTTTCTTCCTTTTCTAATGCCAGTTCACCTGTAGTAATCTCCTTTCTCTCTCCTAAATAGCCTCAAAATATTAAAGCTGCTGTATCGGTGCAGAGAAAAGAAAAATCTAAAAAATATAAAGCTTAAAAGCAGTGGTCCAAACTTTTTTGCCATCAGGAACCGATTTCATGGAACATAATTTTTCCATGGACCAAGGGTGGGGGTATGTTACATCTCCACCTCAGATCATCAGCATGAGATTTTCCTAAGGAGCATGCAATGGTGCTAGATCGCTCACACGCAGTTTACAGTAAGGTTCACGCCTCCGTAAATCGAATGCCACTGCTTATTTGACAGGAGACTGAGCTCAGGCAGTGATGCCAGTGGAGGGGAGTGGCTGTAAACAACAGGGGAAGTTTTGCTTGCTCACTGGCCACTCCCCTCCTGCTGGTGGCCTGGTTCCTAACGGGCCAGAGGCTGGTACCAGTCCCAGGCCTAGACTTGGGGACCCCAGGCTTAAAGTATCCAGTTGAATGAATTATCTAAAATGCAACTGCCTGTGTATAGTCCACAGTCCAATCAATCACAGCCAACCCATTCTTATCACTTATTTCTTGAATAATTAAGGGATGAGTAAATTATGAGGCAATCATTCAACCACAATTTATTAGGTGTCAACCACAAAGAAGGCACTTGGATTAAGCATGTGAGGTCTATAAAATTGTGCAAAATCCAACCCTGTTCTTTTGACCTTCTGTAGGTTCATATGTATATTTTGAAATAATTACAGTGCATTAATACACTGTATTAGTTATATACAAGAGTCTGTAAGGGACTTGTGAGTGATAGAAAAAGAGTTGAAGGGTTCAGTAAATGTGCAAGACTCTTCCTGACTGAGACTTTAAGGAAAAACCTCATAAAACTCGTAACCAGTGGTCAGGGCTCTCAAAGATTGGTAAGAATTTTAAAAAGATGAAGTAAAGGGTAGCACCTGTGGCTTAGTGGGTAGGGCGCCAGACCCATATACCAAGGGTGGGGGGTTCGAACCCGTCCCTGGCCAGCTAAAACAGCAATGACAACTGCAACAAAAAAAAAATCTGGGCATTGTGGTGGGCGCCTGTAGTCCTACCTACTCGGGAGGCTGAGGCAAGCTAATCACTTAAGCCTGAGAGCTGGAGGTTGCCATGAGCTGTGATGCCACAGTACTCTATTGAGGGTGACAAAGTGAGACTCTGTCTCAAAAAAAAAAAAAAAAAGATGAAGAAGAAGGAAGAGCACGTTAGCAAAGGGCCAGCAACAGGGGCAAGACAGATGTAAGGAGTTTCCTCTCAGTCCAATTTGACTGGGAACATAAAAGCAAATCTTAACTACTGGGGGCAAGACTAGAAATGTCCATTAATTCCAAGACAAATATTTGGAACTTTATCCAATAGGGACAGCATTATCCAACAAAGGGTGGAGCAGAGTGTGACATGATCAAAGCAATTTTAGCATTACCGCAATGAAACAAAACATCCTCCCTTTATTCAGTTTAAATAAAAGGAAAATGACTTTTAAGAACCTCGTATTCTGAACTATATTACTTGCATCACTTCTGAAGTACATTTAAAAACTTACTTCGTTTTCTTGAAACAAAAATGTCATGAAATCCTAATCAAAAAATAAATTTTCCTAACCAACAGTTTCCTTGAACATAAACTTTTATTCCTCATATGTGTATAACCACCCGCAGTTTTTACCTTGCCTTAGGTAAGATTGATTGAATACTGACCAGAAAATATAAATAATAAAGCATTCAGAACATGTCACTCTATGGTCACCAAGACATACCCCGAGGCCATCTCACTTGCAGAAAATAGTCTCTCCGTTAGAGAGTGCGGGTTTGTTCTTCCCTGTATGTTAAAACCTCTTATAGAAAGATGCATGTGGGCAATCCAATATGAGATTTCACAAAGGACCTAAGGCTATTTGAAAAATATAAGGCTTGAAAAATCTAAATTAAACACTCATTATTCTAAAAGTACACACACTTTGACAGTATCTCGCTGTTAAACATAATATAGTATATGAGTAATTATTTTATTTTTCCTAAATAATTAAAAGATGTCCCTAAATATATGTAATGAAGAAATCTTCCTCTACTCACAACACTTCTAACACACAATGTGTGAGTTTTCTAAATCAACCAAGTCTGTAATTATCTGGGAATACCAACTGAATGTCTTATAGTATAATTCAATTCTACCACTAACTTCCCATAGCTAGTAAAGACCCCACTGCACTAGGTTGAGGGCCCAGTCCCACAAAACTGTGCCCCACTTCAAATGCCAGTCAAAAATATGGGTCCTTAGATTGCCTATACTTCCATTGGATTTGGCTGCAAATTGGGGGTTCCCACAACCCTCTCATCAGATTGAATAATTTACTATAACAGCTCAAGAACCCAAGAAAACACTTTACTTAACATTTACCAGTTTATTATAAAGGATAGCAAAGAACAGCCAGATGAACAGGTAGGTACTAACACAGGGCATGGGGGAGGGGTGCCGAGCTTCCATGCCCTCTCAGGGCATGCCTCCCTTCCAGCCACTCCATGTATTCACTAACTCAGAAGCTTTCCAAGCTCCACAATTTAGGGTTTTTATGAAGGCTCCATTGCATAAGCACGACTGATTAAATCACTGGCCACTGGTCATGATTGATTGAATACTGCCTCAATTTCCAGCTCCTCTTCTCTCCCCCAGAGGTCTAGGGTGAGGTTGAAATTTCCATCCTTCTAATCACATATATAGTCAGTTCCTACGACAAACAGTCCCCATTCCCATCCTGAAGCTATCTAGTGGGCCACCCGGAGTGACCTGTTATCCCATTAGTATATAAAAAGACACTTATCACGTCAGAGATTCCAAGGGTCTTCTTAGAGAAATTCTTGACTCAGGACTAGAGATGAATATATTTATTATATCACATATCATGCGACATGTCACAATAAATGTTTAATTAACAGACATCTACTAATTTTTTCTTACTAATTTTGTAAACTAATAGAACCAAAGTTTGACCTAAAAAAGAATCAGACACCATGTTTTTGCTGCGTTAAGTTAGAAATCTGATTTTAAAAGAACCAACATAAATTCTTAACTGAAAAATGGAAACGAGTACATTGTGATGTAGGGGGAAAAATGCAAAACCCAAAGAACCAGTTAAGAGCCTCTAATAAAAGATGAACATCCTGGAAAACAAGCAAAAAATATGTTTAAAGAACACAGTCACATTCATGTCAGGACACAAATTAAAATTCTGGACAAACTCTGACCACAATCATTATCTAAACATCCTCAGGTATTCAAACCACCAACATCTCTTGCTTCCTTTTTCTTAAAAGTTGCTGAGATCAATCCCTAGCCATATGTTACAGGAAGAGGTCTAGTCGGAAATTGTTAGGGATTTCCTGACTTGCAGCCACATTGGCCCTTGTCTTTCTTACTTAGAGTTAAATTTGAACATATCTCTTTCCTACATTTCTTTCACCCATCATGTCAACAATTCTAAAACTAGGTGATGTAAAACATAATCTTTATTAGTTTCTTCTTCCCCTGACACGCCACTTCCAAGTTTTCTCCTTATCTTAAAGGTAATAAGACATAATGGAATTTTCTAAATTTTAGAAATTTTCTTTGTTTAATTCCATTCAGTCCTTCCCCATATCCCATACCAATAACCCTGAATTTAGCTTATTGGGAGGGAGGGGTCACAACTGAGTAATAATTTTCCCCTGACGATTCAGATAAAAGTTATATTCCACTGTCACAACTGGATAGAGTCACAGACAGGCAATCTGGCACATGTTGAGGCAAGTGTGTTAAAAGTGACAAGTGACAAGAATAAAGAGTGATGCTTTTAAACACCAATTCTGGGCTTTAAACGTTAAAGACAGAGAAAAATTATTATTTTGTGCAAAATTAATACATAATTTTCTGGAGGATTTCTCATAATTTTCCACAGAAATATCTCTTTTGACAATACATGATCATATTGGCTTTTTATACAATAAAGTACAAAATAGCAAATACTCTTCAAACAAAGACAAACTTCTGCTGTAATTTTCAGGAAACTTAAAGTTCCTCTGTTACTGAAGTGGCATTCCTTTTACCAAGAAGCTGTCTCCAACTAGTTGAGCCCATCTTAACCTCTTCTTTCCTTACCACAACAGTTATATCCAGCATCCTACCACTAGGTAAATGGTTATGCAAGATCTTCTACTGGTTTCCAATTTTTTCACATCTATATGTTTTACCTTAGCAAACAAACTTTGTATTTCTCTAAAGAGGACAGCCATGCACTTTATCCAGTATTTATTACTATATAAATGCTGCAAAAGACTACAGAAAAGTTCACGTAAGAACACAAGTGTTACACATATTTGATTTCTAGTGTTCTTTCTGAAGTTTTGCTTCTGCATTCACGCCAGCCCTGTGCATCTGGGGGTGGACAAGTAGAAAGAATCATGTTTGGAAAACCTAATAAGAAGCATTGCCACATTCAAACAATATACAGGAGAAATTGGATAATGACCTGGAAATTGTGTCCTTTCTCTGGTAACCATAGATCCCACTAATTCACCTCTCTGTACCCTCAACCCTTCCACCCCAGCATGCACACACACACACAAAAAAAAAAAAAAAAAAAAAAATTAAAGAAAAATAAGACTGGATAATTCATATATATGTAAGAACTGAATTATCTAATTAACCATACTGCTTGCCAAATTTTTCCTATTTGAATATAAGAAGAAAAAATATAAGAAAGAAGAAAGCTAATATTTTAAAGTCTATTACCTGGCTGGTATATCATCACTGGTACGTTTACATGTGTCATACGTTATCCACATTTTGCCAATGAGACAATTTAGGTTTTGTGAGTTTAAATAGATTACATTAGACCAAGTCTTTTGTTTTCCCTCCCCCAGTACACTCTGCTACAGTTCAGTCACTTAGAGAGAAAACATTTATTGAGTACTTACTATAACCTAGTCACCACTCTAGCAGAGGTCCTCCAACTTTTTAAACAAGGGGCCAGTTCACTGTCCCTCAGACCATTGGAGGGCGGACTATAGTTTAAAAAAAAAAAAAAACTATGAACAAATTCCTATATACACCACACATATCTTACTTTGAAATAAAAAAAAAAAAGGGAACAAATATAATCACACTGCCTCATGTGGCCCCCGGGTCACAGTTTGAGGACCCCTGCTTTGAAAGTGTATAAGATAAGGCAGGTATGGGGGCTCATGCCTATAATACCAGCACTTTGGAAGGATGAGGCAGAAGGATCAGCTGAAGTCCAAAGTTCAAGACCTGCCTTGGCAATACAGGGAGATTCTGTCACTAAAAAGAATTTAAAAATAGCCAGGCATGGTGGTGCACACCTGTTGTCCTAACTACCTGGGAGGCTGAGACAGGAAAATATCTTTGAGCCTAAGTGTTCAAGGCTACAATGAGCTAGGACCACAGCACTATACTCCAGCCCAGATGACCGAGCGAAACCTGTCTCTTAAAAAAAATAAAATTTAACTCAAAAAAAAAAGGAAAAGAATAAAGAAAATGTGAGGGACAGACTAAGCCCTACTGTCCTAGAACTTATATTCTAATGTGAAAGGCAGAAAACAAACAGCCAACCAGGAAAGTGTCAAAGTTATAATAGACTGCCAAGAGGAGTAAAGCACAACAACAACAGCATCTTTTCAATATAATTAAACTCGTCACAAAAATCAAAATGGGGACAGTAAAACCCACTGTCTATCGGTATCACTGTGCCCCCCCTTGTCAATAACTAAACCAAGACATTGCATCTTTTAATAAATCAGAGGGAGAGAGAAGGAAGCAAAGCTCTAACACTGCTTAGAATTTCTTCGTAAGGTGACGCTTAGTTATCAGAATGAACTGTTACAACAATGTTGATTCTCAAGACCCAAATCCCATCTTTTATCCACTATCTACTAAAATATTGCTGCATGACTTGAAGAGTGGATTTGTAAAAATCAAGGGAGTGTTGCAACTTAACACAGCTCTTACGAGAAACAAGGGGCTCTTACGATTTCAACACGCCTATCATAAGGTTTCTCAGGCTATACAGCAGATCCATTGGGTAATGCCATCCAACTCTCTTATGATGGCCAGCAAGAACTTAGAGGACTCAGAGATTAGCATGGTCAGTAACTACTATGAAGTGCCTGGTCCAAGCTGCCAGCTGCCCATATCCTACATACTCCAAAAAGAAACTTCACATCTCTTAAACTTGCAACATATGCAAACTACAAAGTTTTGTTTAAGCAATAAAAATTAAGTGTAACTTACCAACTTCCTTCCTCACCTATTTTATACAAGTGTAAGTTGACTAAATTAGCTGATGTTTCTATAGCTGACTCCTATGATATTTATAAGGTGTTGTGTGGTTTGAATTGTCTATGTCACTACCACTTTATGAGAATCTGTTTGTGTAAATTACTTTAGAACTCAAGGATGGCTGTTGGGGGAATTAATATTCCTTTTCGCAAGATGGAAGCCAGACTGAAGGCCATTTGCTAAGAGCAGCACTTAATTTACCCAGCTACCTTCCAGCCAAAGCACTCTTTGCAAATCTATTTTTGAAAGTCACTATGTGGGGAGTATAGTCTGTTTTAAGTTCATCAGCATACCCCTCTAATTTCCTCCTGGGACTGTCACACTTCAGCAACTGAGTTCTCAAAGAAGCCTCAGTCCTCTTCCAGAATCCTTTCCACCCTCCTTTCAGAAGGGAGCAATGATCCTTCTTATCAGACCAGACAGGTTCCCAAGCTAAAAGTTCGCATAAACTTTAAATGAGATACCAACCTTCGCCCTGAAGTCCTGCCACTTGACTGTTTTACAAATGTATTACACCCTAACCACCTCGAAAATGTAAACAGCTAAACCCTAGATAAGAACCAGCCCATCTGTTGGAGGAAATTCTAAATCTTTCCGCAGTTTCCCGCCACCACCCCCTCAATGCCCGAGTCCCAGCAGACTCGTCCTGCTCAGAAAGGGACCACTCCCAGGGCCGAGAGGGAAGGGGTCCCGGGAAGTACACACCTGAGATTTGTCCTCCAGCACCAAGGGACAGCAGGCAGGAGCCCCTAGTTCCTCCAGCCAGGGCGGAATCCGCCTCCCCCCAGAATCTCGGCCCTGGTGCTCGCAGCGAGGCGCGCGGATGTGTCACCCGGGCTGGCTGGGCCGGAGTAACCCGACGCGCCCGGCGCCGCCGCGCCCCAGCCTCCCGGCGACTTCCTCCTCCGCGCCCGCGCCTCCTCCCTCCCCGGGGTTGACCCTGGCCGCGCGGGGCCACGTCCAGCCGGCATACTGGGGGCCCAGGTTCCCCTGGACAGAGAGAAACACGGAAGTGGAGCCGGGCACCCGGGCTGGGTCAGGGGAAGCGCTGCCCACCAGCGAAGTCTCCGCCGCCCAGTGAACGTGACTCCACCGGGACAGCGGGCCACGCCGGGTGGGGCCGCGCCGCGGCGGACACGGTGGCCCTGCCAGGCTGCAGTTTCGGCTTGGCGCTGTGGCGGTGCCTGACTCCAGACCCTCAGTCTCGCCTTACCAGGTGGCTAGCAGACACAAATCCTCGGCTGAACTAGGCCGGGAGAAGACTGTGACGGTGTTAGATTTCCTGTGCCCTCCCCCGGGCGGGTCGCCCTGGCCACCTGCCTAGGAGAGGGGAGACACTTGGCCGCCTGCGCGCCGACGAGACTGGCTTACCTGAGGACTTCTCGTCGCCTGCCCCCGGATCTGGCTGCCCCTACTCCGCACCTCTCGGCAGGCAGGCTTCCCTGGGCCTAGAAACGCTTCTAGCAGGCGGGGGGACCCGTGGGACCCCGCGGCCAAGCCCAAAGCCCTCGCCCCGACTCCCCCGGAGCGCTCAGGAGGCACACCAAGCCTCCTGGCCCCCCGCCTGAAATGACAGCGCGGGGACCCGCAGGGAAGCCCAAGCCCAAGCACCAGGGGGGTGGGAAGCTGAGCACAGGCTCTTCCAGCCCAGCCTCGTACAGGTGGGGGGAGGCGAGCCCAGGCGGCTGAGCTGCAGGCTTCCCACTTGCACCCCCCCCAAAACCGACCCAGCCCACTGAGCATGCCCAGCTCACTTGTTGAAAATACTAGAGCTAGGGGAGCCCAAGGGGACCCAGGGACTGCGCAGACAGGGCTCAAAGGGACCCCACTTCTTTAAGAGCCTTCTCTGAAAACCTCTGGGTATTGTGCTAATAACGTCTCTAACGTGGTATTGGAAAATACACCCGAGGGTGGTCACAAAGGTCTTCCAAGGTAGTCAAGTGAGTTTGAACCAAAATCGCAGTGGTGCTTTTCAAAATCAATGATTGTCACTTATTTAAGGTCCTTAAATACTGCAGAATTCCTACAATTGACCCAGAATTATGAGTACATTCATTGATTAGTTTCCAATTCCGTAGTAACTTAAAGGAACCAACCACAGTCCATCCAGTGAGGTTAGAGGCCATCATCAAGGCCGGATGTCCATCCCCACGCCGATGGAATCAGTCTAGAGGTGGGGCCTGAAAATTCTTATATTTTGAAACTGTGGCTCTCAAAGTATAGCGTCAGTATCACCTGAAAACCTGGATAGAAATGCAAATTCTCTCCTGCAAGTCAGACTACCTGATTCATAAACTCTGTGGCTAGGGCTTAGCTACTAGATCTAACCCTTAATGCTATTCTGATGCACACTGAAGTTTGAGAGCCATTATTTAAAAGTTCCCCCAGGTGACTCTAATACATGGGCCATTACTAAAGTTTTGCGATACACAAAATCAAGAAACAAAATCCGTGTGTGTGGAAGCAAATGAAGCCCTCCTAGCAACACCGCTAAGCCCAGCAAATCAGAAAGGCAGCTGTTGAGTGCGTTTCTTGGAAGTAAAATAATGGACCAGAGCACAGTCTGTGTCCAAACTTTTCATAGTGACCTATGTATGCAGCCAACGTTTCCAATCCTTGTAAATTAAGGGGGAATACCCCATAGCAGTCTGACTATGTGAAGTATGCAAAATGTATCACGCCCTGGAGACTAGAGTATAGGACTTCATTTACACCCCCCCCACACACACACACCTGGGTCAATTGTTTAAAGGGATTTTGTTCTTGATTGACAGCCTTACACCTTGACCTTCTTATTCCTGGAATTTGTGATAAAAAGAAAAGAAAGTAGTTTATACCCAATCAAAAATGTGTTTATTTTATGTAACTTATTCTTAAACGACTTTGTACTACCTCTACTTTTTCTTTAACAACCCACTTGTGACTGCTGCTAATTGGAGCATATATTCAGGGCAATTTTAAGAGTTGCAGTCCTCAAATAGATTCTCTACTTATATTAAGCTTGCCTTGGGTTTTTTGTTTCTCTCTTTAAGTTGATATATCAAGAAATGCTTTTCACTTTTTTTGTGTGTGTGTATGTGTTTTGTTGTTGTTGTTGTTTGTTTGTTTTTTGCCAAATCGCAGACATTTATTATCTAACAGTGCAGCGCAACATGTTACCCAGAAATAGAATACTCTGGTTGAATGGCGTTCCAGACATGTACGTCCTTCCCACTAATTCTCCCAGAACAGTTCAGTGCTTGGAAAATGGACACCATCTGTTACACTCTGGTGCCTAGCACAGTGCCAGTAACATTAATAGATGTTGAAGTGTTTATTGGTTTGAGATGAATGCTTAGATGAAGGACTTATTTAAGGACCTCCTATGTCTGCTATTTATTTTCCCAACAGGTCCTAGTCACCTTGCTAACTAACCAGCCAACAGGGGCATAGTTCTCAGCAATGGCCCAGGACCGTCCCTCAGACTCTGGGTCTGATTTGGATATGGGAGGAGGTAGAGGGTAGGAGGGAGGATGGATATGGGAAGAGATAGAGAAAAGTCAACAGCACTGCACATGATTCTCCTGCCAAAGTTGGGGCCTAAAGCAACCACAGGAAAACAGAAGGACAAAGGCAGCTGGTGGAATTCAGGAAAGGCAAAGAAAGAAGGTGGTGTGTACCAGAGCCAGGTAAAGGAGGACAGACCAGGAAGCTAAATGGAGCAGCCTACAATGTACTCTGAATCTGCATTTCCCACTTCCCCACTCTCCATACATAGATCTAATCTCAAATATTACCATTAAATACAATTAAAAACAAATAAAAATTAAATGGAAACAAGGCCAGGCATCATGGTTCACAGCTATAATCCCAGCATTTTGGAGGCCAAAGGAAGATGATCACTTGAGGCCAAAAGTTCAAGACTGTCCTGGGCAACACAGTGAGACCCTGTCTGAACAAAAATACTTTTTTAATTAGCTGAGTATGGTAGTACATGCCTTTAGTCCAGCTACTCAGGAGGCTGAGTTAGGAGGATCATCTGAGCCCAGGAATTGGAGGCTACAGTGAGCTATGATCATAGCACTGCATTCCAGTTTGGGCAACAGAGTAAGACCCTGTCTCTGAAAATAATAATAAAAACAATAGGAAAGTGTTGTATAGTAGGTATTTTCACTTATTGGATAAAAGGCATTACTGCCTTGTAATTAGAGTGTAAGTTATTTAGAGCATGTTTGAAAAGTTGTTAACTTTTAAAAGTGGAGACTAGATAATTTCAAAATAGAGAGGTTTATGGGATACATTTGCTTTAAGATTTTCACAGAAAACTTACAAAGTCAAAAATTATTCCCTAGTTACTCCATCCATATTGTCTAAAGGTAATAAAACATAAAAACATGTTTTTTAGCCTAAAACATAGCATTTTAGAACATTTTTAAGGATGCTGTTGATGAGTACCTAAAGTAGTTTTCAGCTTCCCTATTTCTGCCCCTCTTGTTACAGCAAGAATTCCACTAAAAGTTTGGTTGCTGGTTATCTAATAGGAACACAATGTCCCATACACCTATGCATGTTCTTTTCATTGTTAAAATAATTTTATGGGGGTGAGTATAATCATCAATTTTGGAATTCCTCTTAAAAATTAAGTATTAGGCTATAATAGAGCTACAGACAATAATTTTTTAAAAACCTTCCCTTCTCAACAAACAATTGCTACTGCTTCTTTTAGCTCATGGGGCTAAAAGGGGGGAAAATATAAATAGGGTTTTGGGAAGGGAAGCACTGATCATAACCAAATTTAAAAACATGATGTAATTATTTCAGCAGAAGTCAAGCTGTTGAAGACCAAGACCTCAGGGAAGTCCAGAGTCTTGAGTGTTTCTCCTTGTCACCATAAATATGACTCAGCATTTGGAATAAAACTATGTTTACTACCTTCCAGATCGCTAGTGTCAAATAACCTTGGTGCCACCTATCTTTTTTCTCCAGTGCCTAAGAAAACTTCAGGGCAGTCATGGATTTTCACCCTTGTGTGGCTTCAAAATTCTGAAAAGCTTTCCTCTTTTTATCCATTCCTATCTTACCAAAGCCTAAGTTTGCCCACCATTTATTTATTTTGTTTTTGCATTATTGTCAGGCAAAATTGGGTGCAACAAAATTTTCTTCCCTTCTCAGGCCTGGGGTATAGGCTACCTGCTACTGAAGCATCTTAAACCCAGCTGTGAAGGAGTCAACTTTTCTTACCATGGGAAAACTTTCCAGTGATAATTCTACTGTGCACTTTTAATGACCATTCATCATATGGCTAGGGCCATTTATTTTAGTCCCTGCCTATTTCTAGAGAAAAACAGATCTTCCCATGGAATATTAGAATTGAATGGGTCCACAAATATTAACCCCCCATGCTTTTATTACATAAATGATGAACCAAGCCCAGAAGCATTAAATGACTTACCTAAGGCTACAATGTGTGCTAAACATACAGCAAACAATAAAAATGAAAAACTGCTTAGAAAAGAGAATACTGTGTGGACTTCAGATCCATCTTCTTATAATGTCATCAACCACTGCCTGGCTCTCTAGTTTTTCAGAACCTGGGTATATTCTTCAGTAAGGAATGTTAATAGCAAATATTCACATAATGTTTACTTTGTGCCAGGCACTAGTCTTAACAAGGTTCAGGTAATTTTTAATCCTCAAAATAACTCTAAAGGTATTTTGGGTTTTTGGTTTCATTTTGTTCCATCTTGACAAATGAGAAAATTGAGGTACAGAACTATTAACTAACATGTCCAAATAGCACAGCTTGCAAGTGGCCAAACTGGATTAGAAAGAGATAATGTATATAAAATGCTTCGCGTACAGACTGTCAGTAAAAGAATCACCAATGTCATTTCCCATCCCTGAACCACAGTCATTCTGACTTTTGTTCCAATATTCTGCCAAGACACTGTTTTGAGTTTCATAGGTTCACATATTTTTCCATCATATTCTTTAACTTTAGTACATTTTAACTAGTTTACATGAATTAGAAAGTACTATTAACAACAGTTGCAAATACCAGGAAACGAACCAAAAATTAAACAAAGACTACAAGTTTACTACTTAGGAGTAAAAGAAAAAAAAATAATATAGAGTTTCCAAAAGATTAACAATGCTATCCAGAAAAATCTTAAATCCTTCATCAGGACTGGACAAACCACTTGGAGATTTTAAGATTAGAATAGCTGACTTAATAGATCTC